>JAJIBD010008144.1:0-77080 GCA_021461705.1 Cryptotis parvus
CTGTCTCAAAACTTGAACCATTATAGATTCAAAAACTCCACTTGTCAAGCCTGCCAAACTTCGTGGTGTTGACCGGCGCCTTGTTGAAGTACATGCAGTTCCCTTTTCATCCTCCAATCCATAACAGCCTCTAGATGTAACTGCTATCGTTGTCTTTTCTCTCAAGTGCCTTGGGGAAGAATAAGTCAATCACAAGGTCAAATCTTCTAGGTGAGCAATAACCCCCTTAACCAACATTTAAAATAAAATCTCTTTTGCTAACTAGATTAAAATTAATTTTCTTGAGCTATTAATTCTCCTGTATTTTGGTCTCCCTGAATAATTTTTAATTATTTATTATGCTGAAGCATTAAAAAAATTTTTACAGTGATTTATTTATTTTATAAAATTTTATTATACCATGTGAAATATACAATTACAAAGATGTACCTAATTGGGTCTCTGTCATACAGTGTTTCAGCACCCATCACTCCACCAGTGCACCATTCCCACCACCCACGTCCTAAACACTTCCCTCCACCCAACCCCAGCCTGCCCCTATTGCAGGCACATTTTCTTTCTCTATCTCTCTGTCACTGTCCCTGTATCTCTCTCTCTTCTCTTACACATTGTTGGAGGACAGGTTTAGCTATTCTGGGAGTTTTGTTGTTTTGCCCACTCCCAGCTTAATCTACTTAAGTCAAGGTTCATTCTAATGAGACTTCTCTTCTATGTAAACACTGAAGCATTAAAATTAAGCACTAGCTTTATAATGGAAAAATGATTTACAAAGTTAAAGGCAGCCAATATTTATTTCTCTTTATATCTGACACTGCCAGTGATGTGGAAAACAGACAATAAATAAAAAAAACCTACGGGAGGAAAAAACACGATGCTGTGGTTGCAGGGACAGTACAGGACACCTGTCTTGCATCATCTAACCCAGGTTTAGTCACCGGCAACCCAAAGAATCTCCCACGCTCTCCTTGAACACACAGCCCGAAGAAAGCCCTGAGCACAGCCAGGTATGGCCCTAAAACATATTTTCTCCCTCCCCATATATAAAACATACATATATATGTGTATGTGTGTGTGTGTGTGTGTATCACTTGTATCACTTGTCTCCCCACTGCTCATCGATTTGCTCGAGCGGGCACCAGTAACATCTCCATACGTCCTGTCACATGCTAGTGTAGCCCAAGGGCATTTGCTCCAGGAACATAAAGAGCCTCAAACCATTCCATCAGGACATGGGAATGAGATCTATAACTGTTAGTGGTTTTGGCATATCTAATACGACACGGGTAGCTTGCCAGGCTCTGCTGATATGTGTGTGTACACACACACATATATATATATACACACGCACACATTAACACTTTGAAGATTATTTAGAAATGAAGCATTATGATACTGAATTGTAAGTTATAAATACAATAGATAATGAAGTCAAAAACCTGATTAAACTACAAGACAGTCTAGGACTCTGAAGTCCATTTTGATCTCAACACAAAGACCTCATCATACTATTTCAAGATACTAATTGAATAAAACCCAATCGTGAACAATTTTGTAACTTTATCTTATTGTGATTCAACTTAAAAAAAATATCATGGTGAGTTGGAACATGGCACTTTTCCTTTCCTCAGAGTCAGGAACTGAACCCACAGAGAAGAGGCTTATCCTCTACCGCTAAGCCACACCTACTGCCCTGTACGAGCTTAATTACTAATAATCCTCTAATTTTAAATAATTGATAAAAACCATTTACAATGGAAAAACATATTACATAATCCTCATTAAGTTTAGAACTGGAGAGATTTTTCAGAATGCTGGAATATATGTTTTAAATGCAGGCGTTTTGAGTTAAATCCCACACACCACATGGTCTCCCCAGCACAGCACTGGGAGTATCACTCTGAGCTCTTCCTGGTGCAGACCAAAAAGAAAAAGAAAAAAAAAAACGTTGTAAAATTTACTAGTATTTATATTTGTATTTGGCATCGGTATAAGTATTTCTGTATTAATAACTAGAATTACAAAAAGCATGAGAAGGCAAAACATATGTTCTATACCTCTGTAAAATATTCCAGAGTCTCGCTTTGTGTATATTGCTTCTATAATGGCAAAACTAGTATTTCAAGTAAGTATTTAATATTCTGAGTAATAATTTAGAAAAAATTAAAAGCTGATCTTGTAGTCATATTCTCTGCTTTCCTTGATATTTCCTTTGTATGAAATAGGCTATTTGCAAAGGAACACTGAAAGATACACTTTAATGAATGAAATATAGCCAAACTTCAGTTCATTTTGGATTATGTTCACAGTGATTTATTACTCCAAAATAGAGTAATTTTTTAGAATATATAGATCCACAAATGGTGTGACTGGTCCTACTGACTGTGGCACTTCTGTGGGCTTTGCTATAGGAGGTCACAATGACCATGCTCTCTTCATCTTTCAATGGGAAATCATTATTTTTATTCCTGACAAGCCAAAAATTTCTAGTGTTCTCTGTATATTTCTTAAACCAAGTGGCCAAACCACAAGGTAAGTGCAAATGTTGATCACATATACTACTACAAAGTAAATGATATTCACTGTATCACTGTCTTCCCACTGTTCGATTTGCTCGAGTGGGCACTAGTAACATCTAAAAATTCTTTATGGGGAAAATACAATAAAAAAATGCAAAGGCCCTATGGTTGTTGCCATGTTAGTGTATACCCTCATGTGTAACAAATGCAATATTCATATCTGATAAGGAAAAATATAAAAAATCTATTAAACGAAAAGCTAGATATTTATAGGATTGGGCAGATAACTCAAAAAGATGTGGCCCAGGCCTTGTATACATTCTCAAGGCCCAGAATTCAATCCTCAGTACCACAATAGCCCAATGTCAAATCAAGTCCCAAATACCAGGTTAAATATAAATGGGAGTGAACCCCAGGCCCTGAGTACCACTTGGGGAGACTCCCTCTCCAAAACTATATTTATGATAATAGTGCATTTTATACTTAAATAGCTACATTTTGTCATAATAAAATATTTATCTTAATTTGAAATTAAAATTTTAATTTAAATTAATTTAATTTAAAATGTTTAACTTAAAACTATTTGATATTATAAAAGTTATATTATGTCATAATAAAATTTCTAAAAGTTAAAAAGTGGTGGCCAAGGAACCGAGCAACAGTATGGTGGGGGCGAAGCGACAGCACAGCGGGTAGGGTGTTTACCTTGCATGCAGCCGACCGAGTTCAATCCCCCAGCATCCCATATGGTCTCCTGAGCACTGCCAGGAGTAACCCCTGAGTATCACTGGGTGTGACCCAAAGAGGAAAAAAAAAAATTGTTCAGTGGGCAGAGCGCTTGCCTTGCATGCAGCTGATTCAGTTTTGATCACCAACACCAGATTTAGTTCCCCAGACCCACCAGCAAGGCCCCTGAGCACAGAGCTAAGAGTAAACCCTGATGAGTGTCAGGTGTGGCCCCCAAACAATTCTTTCAATTTAATAAAGGCATATAATTCACACTGAACTAGGAAAAAAAGACAATTTAAAAATTAAGCAAAGGCCGTTAACAGCAATAAATATAATACAAAGTATAGAATCATACTATGAGAGCTAATCCTGGATGTCTTTCATTGTTCCCAAATGAGAAATATGAAACAGTATCAATACTCACAGATGATATATAAGACAATACAAAAGGTTTAAATAAATATAAGCAGATGAAGACACCCAATATGTTTAAGCTCAAGCATTATAGAAACTTTAACTTCTTCAACACCTAAGTCCATATAACAGGGATTACTCAAACGAATGCTCCCTTATCATTCTAAACTTTAAATTCGTTTTCTCAGATTATAAATAGCTTGCTCTGAAAATTACTTTCAAGCCCAAAACTCCACGAAAGGAAGAAACTGAGAAAAGATTGTCATACTAAATATTAATAAAGTAGGAGCTGGAGTGATAGCACAGCGGGTAGGGTGTTTGCTTTGCACATGGTCAACCCGGGTTCAATCCCTGGCATCCCATGTGATCCCCTGCAAACTACCAGGAGTCATTTCTGAGTGCAGAGCCAGGAATAACCCCTGAGCGTCGCTGGTTGTGACCCAAAAAGCAAATAAATAAATAAATAAATAAATAAATAAATATTAATAAAGTAAACAGAAAATTTATTACTTAATCATCAATCATCAAGTCTTTTACTTATTCAAATTCAACACTATTGCGCGATGACATCATGCCAAATCTAGTACTCTAAAATGAATTTAAAGGTATAGCTAGAAGCTTATAGATAAGTTTAACATTGCCTAAGGAGTTAGTCTTACCTTCCAAAAACAAATGATTCTTATTTTGATGCAGCTTCTAGATCCAACTATGAGTTTATAGAAAATATAAAGGACTAAAGAATAGAATGCTCTAAATAAATTCCAGTACAACAGGAAACTCTAACAAAATCAGTGCAAGTAAGGGGTTATGGGAGGTGGAGGGAGAGAAAAGAAATTCTATAAGTTAGGCAAAACCCTCCATGACATTGAAACTAAAGGCAACTTCAAAGGTGAAATATCACCAACCAAGCAAGTGGAAGCAAAGATAACTGGGACTATATGAAACTAAGAAGCTTCTCAAAAGAAATAGTGAACAAGATAAAAAGGCAGTTCATGGAATGGGGAAATCATTTACCCATACCCATCCAATAAGGGGTTAATATCAAAGATATAGGTATCTTATATATATATCAAATATCTTATATATCAAAGATATATATCTTATATATATCCCTTATATATCCCTGGTATAAATTTACATATATATATCCCTTATATATATCACTGTAGAAATTTACAAGAAAAAAAATCCAACCCCATCAAAAAATGGGGAGAAAATGAACATAAACTTACTCAAAGAAGAAATTCAAATGGCCAAAAGACACACATGAAAAACTACCCTATATCACTAATCATCAGGGAGGCACAAACCAAAAAAACAGTGAGATATCTCACACCACAGAGACTGACACAGACAAGAACAACCAGTGCTGGCATGGATGCAGGGAAAAGGAACTCTCATTCATAGTTGATGGGAATGTTGACTGGCCCAGCCTTTTTAGAAAACAATATGAACATACCTCAATAAACTAGAAATTGAGCTCCCATTTGACCCAGGATTAGGGTCATAAATATACCTTGGTAATATACCTTGGAGGCCCAAAAACATACAACAGAAACACCATCTGCACTTTAATGTCCATAGCAGCACTAGTCATAATAGCCAGAATCTGGAAACAACCTGAGTGCCTGACAACAAATGACTGGATAAAGAAATTATGATACATCTACAAAATGGAATACTATGCAGCTATCAGGAAAATGAAGTCATGAAATTGGCCTATAAATGGATGGACATGGAGAGTATCACAGTGAGTGAAATGATTCAAAAGGAAAGGGACAGATATATGTAGCAGTAAGTAGATCTAAGGATATGCAAAGGAAGGTCTGATGTATACTGCCTGTTAACAGATACATGGGGTCTTCTGGCAGACTCTCCAATTAGAGTTAGTATGTAGAAAACCCTAGTGAAACTGTCAATCAAGCTGCACTTACACAGACAAAGGCTAACCTAGGTCATTTTTCTGCACATTCCCTTGTTGGCTCTAATTAACCCTAGATGGAGTCTTATAACAAGACCTTGTCTTCTGGGGCAATTTAGGAAGGCTAAGTTAACAAACTGTTGCATTCTTTGCTTATCTCACCTCACTGAGATAGCATCACCTGCAGGCTTCTGGCTCTGAGTGTCTCCTCCCTATCACCATAAATCCTATGGTAGAAATGTAAAATGTCCTTGCAGTGTCAATTATGTAAACTTAACTCTAAGTTTTACTGCCCTTTGTTGTGTTGGCTTATAAGAAAGTTGGGGTCTTTGTTAAGGGTCAGTCAGCTCTCATAAGTGAATTCTAGTCAGTCAGCTCTCATAAGAGAACTCTGGTCAGTCAGCTCTCCTCAGTGAGCTGTGGTCAGTGAGCTCTGGTCAGTCAGCTCTAGTCAGTCAGCTGCGGCCAGTTAGCCACCAAGATGAGAGCTGATGCCCCTCAGGCTGGTGATCATTAAAAATATTAATGGAAATACGTCTTGTGCCTGGAGTCTCATCTCTGCGCCTCCGACCCTACGGGACATTCCTGCTTCAGATATAGACTGACTGCACTCATTTGTGGGATATTAAAAAAATAGTATGAACCTAATATCCAAGGCCATATAAAACAGGGGCTAGGAGGACTGGTCAATGGTTGGAAGCTTGCCACAGTGTTGGGGCAGGGGGAAAAGGCAGTTAGAACACAGAGGAGAGGGCCAGAAGTGATAGCACACAGCAGGGAGGGCGTTTGCCTTGCATGCAGCCGACCTGGGTTCCATCCCCAGCACACATATGGTTCCCTGAGCACCACCAGCAGTAATTCCTGAGTGCAGAGCCAGGAGTAACCCCTGAGAATCACCGGGTGTGACCCAAAAAGCAAAAAAAAAAAAAAAAAAAAAAAAACCACAGAAGAGACTAGAATGATAGTAACATAAATGATTATTCTGGACAAGAACTGAGTGTTGAAAGTAGGTAAAGGGATATGCATAACAACCTTTCGGTATCTGCATTGCTAACCATAATGCCCAAAAAGGAAAAAGGTGGGAGTGGGGAAGGGGAAGGAGGGGGAGAGGGAGGGAGGAGAAAGAGAGAGAGAGAGAGAGAGAGAGAGAGAGAGAGAGAGAAAGAGAGAGAGAGAGAGAGAGAAAGAGAGGGAGAGAGGGAGAGAGGGAGAGAGGGAGAGAGGGAGAGAGGAGAAAAGTGCCTGCCACAGCGTCTGGGGATTGGGGCAGGAGGGAAACTTGGGACACCGGTGATGGCAAATGTACACTGGTAAAGGGAAGGGTGTTGGAGTATTATATAAGTGAAACCCAGTCATGAATAACCTTGCAACTGTGTATCTCACTGTGATTCAATTAAAAAAAAAAAGAATTTCTACAAATTAAGACATGAACCAATCACCATATGTAATTTGTCTGAATCCTGATTCAAACAACATAAAAATTTTAATTCTAATACTTTGAACTTTAATTAAAAGATAAACACTTGTTAAATATTCACTATTAACTCTTTTGGTATGCTACTATTATAGTTACATTTTATGTTTTATTATTGTATATTCTGGAGAACAAACACAGGGCCTTGCACATGCAAAGCATGTGTCCAAACAATGTACCACAAGCTCAGTCCTCTAGTTACTTTTTGTTGCTGTTGTTGTTGTTATGGTTGTGATTTGGTTCGGTGGTTATTCCGTGCATGCAAGAATTACTCCTGACAGTGCTTGGAGGTCCACAGGAATGCCAGGGATCACACTTAGGTCTGCCGTGTGCAAGGCAAAGAGCCCTCCCACTGTACTAGCTCTCTGGCTCCTCTAATTACATTTAAATGGAACCCAGTCCTTGTTCCTGAGAGTCTCGAATGCTGCTAGCATGTACAGAATAATCTACATCAAGGATATGCTTCCATAAAGGTAATGAGCTAATGTTTCATTTATTCCAAACGTTCTTTCTGTGTCTTTTCAGGTGATTTTTTTTAGGTGTGGGGACCATACTCTGTGTTGCTAACTAAGGGTTGATTCTTAGGGATCACTTCTGGCTGTGCTGGGGCAACAATATGTGGTGCTGTGGATCAAACCCATGTCAGACATATGCCAGGAAGTGCCCTACCTGCTGTACTATCTGTCTGGCACTCGAGTGATACTTATTATGGGGTCACATCCAGCAGTGCCTGGTTCTGTGCTCAGGGATCACTCCTGGCAGTGCTTGGGGGACCATGTAGGGCACCAGATATCAAACTCAGGTCAGCCACATGCAAGGCAAGTACGCTATCCACTGTACGTTCTCTCAGGTTCCACCTCAAGTGATTTTCTTATATTTATAGAATTCTTTCTTTTGTTTGTTAATCAGATGTTTTAGCATTTCCTATAATATTTTCTGCAACAAAACCAATGTTGACCTTACATATAGGATAAAATATATTTTTATACTTTTATAGACCTATGCATATTATCCTTTATTTTTATTTATTTTTTTGCATTTTTGGGGTCATACCCGGCAATGCTCAGGGGTTACTCCTGGCTCTTTGCTCAGTAATTACTCCTGGCGGTGCTCAGGGGACCGTATGGGATGCCAGAGATCGAACCCAGGTCAGCCACATATCCTTTAAATTCTTAAAACCTTTCTTCTCACTCTCGCTAAATTATATAAATTTTAACATTAATAACATAGTAATGTTCATACTAATGTTTTTAAAATTTAAATATTTATAAAAGAAAAGATTAAGGTTTTGAAAACTACCAACGTATCATTCATTTACAGTTTTATGGACCTCCAGGAGTTCAGCCTTTTCTGTGTGGAGCTGTCACTACCTCCACAACAACAACAAAACTTACATTATCATGGAATATAAAGAAATGGAATACAGGATACAGAAATACAGTCAGAGAACAACAAATAGCCAAAGCATCAGAACTGGAAAGTTTAAGCTCGGCACTGTGCTCGCCTGGAGTAGAGGGACGAGCAGGTGTCCAGGGCGCTGTGGGGAGAAGGGCTCTCTGTAGGACTGGGGTGCTGTGAAGTGACGTACACACAAAACTATCATTAGCAGGGCTGAAAGTCACAGCAGCACAATAAAAACGAACGATAAAAATTCTTTTAAATTCAGAAAGGAGACTGACTCAGTCATGATTACATATTGTTGGGAGCTGGGTAACAGGAACACAAGGATTCAAATGTTCAGTTGCTTTCTGTTAGAATCTAAAATGTAGGCACCAATCTTGAAATAGCGATTCTTTCTGTAAAACACTGACAAACTCAACGCTTGCAGCTTCTATACAATTGTGTGAACACCTAGTTGTGCCTACTCACCATTCCCAACACGAACTTCACGTTATTCTAGTTACTTCAGTGAATCTGCTTTCCCTTTTTCCCTACCATCCCTTCATTCCAATGAGGAGATGCCATTCTCTGCAGCCAAGGAATCTACTTTTAACAGCGATCTGCAGGGGCAGCTGGGAAACATCCTTTGAAAATGACCTCTAGAATTTATAGCCATCTACTGCTTAACAAAAAAAATTTTGATTTGTTGAAGATCAAAAGCCGCAACTAGCAAGCAGGAAAAAATCCTGTCCTCATTAATTTTACATTCTAGTAGAAAGAGGAGAAAAATGAATATACTTAAATTGTATTGTAAATTAGGTTGCAATACATGCCCAAAGGAGAATACAGGACTCTAGGGAGACGAGTAAATGACCGGAAGAGATAAAATTCTCAGAGAAGGTAATTAGAGATGAAGGTCTTATAACAGAAAAAAGGGAGGTAGAGTGAAAATGAGTTTATCCATGAAAAGAATTAAACATGCTTTCCTGCATGCACAAGCATTCAAAGAAAATATAAATGGGGGCTGGAGCGATAGTCCAGCAGGTAGGGCGTTTGCCTTGCACACAGCTGGCCTACACTGGCCGGGGTTTGATCCCCAGCATCCCATATGGTCCCCCAAGCACCGCCAGGAGTAATTCCTGAGTGCAGAGCCAGGAGTAACCCCTGAGCATCGCGGGTGTGACCCAAAAAGCAAAAAATAAATAAATAAATAAATAAAATAAAAAAATTAATGGCCTTAATTCTGTCTATGGGCTAACATGGAAATAATCTATACTATTACAATATCATGACAAATAGTTATATATTCTATATAAGATAAATATTTTATATGCTTTTTTCTTGGCTTTTTGGGTCATACTCAGAAGAACTCAGGGGTTACTCCTGGCTCTGAACTCAGCAATTACTGTTGGCAGTGCTTGGGGGACCATATGGGATGCCAGGGATCGAAACCAGGTTGGCTGCATGCAAGGCAAACATCCTACCCACATGCTATCACTCTGGCCCCATGTTTTTCTTCAGTGCAAAATAAAGTACACTGTTCTTATTTCTAGAAAAAAAATAGTAAGCTACAGAATTTACTGGTAATTTTTACTATATTTATAAGGAACTTGATGACTTTTAGTATATTTGTTGATTAATACACCACAGAAATGTCAAAGCAGAAGCAAAAGAACAGAATGCCAAAAGGAGAATAATCCCAACATTCCACCCGCATGCATATTTTCTAAGAAGTTTCTTCCTGAAAATCTCGAAAAATTGAGAAGATGGATCTGAAAGCTCTGCCAAAGGACTGGAGAGCGAGATTTATAAGTGGAATCGCGGGCGCAGTTCCCAGCTCAGGCCCCAAGGAAGCCCCACCCGCCAGTCCCACCTGCTGAGAATGTATACCATTTTCAGAAAAATCAATGTTCTAAGCTAGTACAGATTTCAAATTTTAAATAAAACTAATCACTTTTAAAGCTTTTTCAAACACAAAGTTATTATAAATTGGACAGTTACATTTGACAAAAAAACTAAGGTACATCAAATGACATGTATCTAAGAAAGGATGGACACTATATAAACAGATGATTCCCGGGAGAGTACACAGTAGGACACAGCCCACTCAGGCTGTCTCTGGTTTGATCCCCAGCACCACATACGGCCCCCTGAGCAGTGCGAGAAGTGACCCCTATGCACAGAGCCAGGAGTAAGCCGAGTAGTGGTGTGTGGGTGTGACCCCCTATAAACACACACATACACACACACAAATATTAAGAAATGATTCCCTACATACTTCATGTGGAAAATAACACACACTTTTGGGGTTGGAGAGATAGTACAAAAAGTAGGGTGCTTGTCTTCATGTGGGAGATCTGGCTTTGGTACCTGGCCAGAAATAATTCCTGAGTGCAGAGCCAGGAGTAGACCCTAAGCATTGCAGGGTTCGATCAAAAAATAAACAAATAAACCCGCTTCCTGCATTTTATCTTGGCAATGTTTTTTTTCTTTTTGGGTCATACCCGCGACACTCAGGAGTTACTTCTGGCTCTTCACTCAGGTCCCTGGCGGTGCTCAGGGACCATATGGGATGTCGGGGATCAAACCCAGGCCAACTGCATGCATGCAAGACAAATGCCATACCTGCTGGGCTATCACTCTAGCCCGACTTGGTCATTTTGATTTGATTTTTTTTAATATTTTATTACACCACCATGTGATATACAATTACAAAGATGTTCATGTTTGGGTTTCCGTCATACAGTGTTCCAGCACCCATACCTCCACCAGTGCCCATTTCCCACCACCAATGTCCCCACTTCCCCTCCCCCTCCCTAGCCTGCCTCTATGGCAAGTTCTTTATCTCTTCTCTCTCTCTTTTCTCTCTTCTCTTACACATTGTGGATTGCAATACATACATTTAGAGATTATCATGTATATCTTTTTTCCTATATTCAATGCTCAGTTCTAGGCTGGTATTATCACTTTTTTTTTAATTTTTTTTTTTTTTGCTTTTTTGGGTCACACCTGGCAATGCTCAGGGGTTTCTCCTGGCTCTGCACTCAGGAAGAGTGCTCGGGGACCATATGGGATGCCGGGGATCGAACCCGGGCCGGCACAGGCCGGCCAAGCAAGGCAAACGCCCTACCCGCTGGGCCATCACTCCGGCCCTGGTATTATCACTTTTGACAAATATTAGCATACTGTTCCCTTCTCTGTCTTACCTAACCTCTGATTCCCACATGTTTGTGGTAGATTCCACCTTTTTTTTTAATTGAAAGATGCTCATGTAGAGTTTTGGTTCTACAGTGTTCCAACACGCACCCTCCACCCAAACCCATCTCCCATCACCAATGTCCCCATCTCCCTCCCACCTCCCGCACCTCAACCACTTGGCAGGTTCTGTATGTCATTTCTTTCCTCTTTATATCTCCTTCCCAACAAACTTTCCTGCTCTTCGTGGAATGCAGTGCATTAAAAGACATTACTGTTTCACTATTTTAGTGGACCGCAAGTGGCCGAGCGACCTGGGCTCAAACTGGTTTTGCTCTGTTGATCTGGTCGTGAGGCAGTTTCCCAGCATCCGGACAGAGAAAATGGTGGCTAGTGTGATGGGCGAGTCTCATCCGGCTGCTTCCGGGACCCCCCCAGAGGGACGGGCCCACTCCCAAAACCCATCTGCCCTCCTCGGGGTTCCATGGTTAGCTAGGCCCGGCGCGAGCCGAGTTCCAGCCTCCCCAGCCGCTTGTGAGGCTCTGTATGCTGGCCGCGGGCAGCTCCTGAGCAGGGCCACCAGGCTCGACAAAATGGAGGGGGGGAAAGGGCGACCAAGCCTCCATCTGACGACTTTCCAGTGATTCCCGCCTCTTGGAGCCGCCTATCTGGGCTCGAACTGGTTTTGCTCTGTTGATCTGGTCGTGAGGCAGTTTCCCAGCGTCGGACAGCGAAAATGGTGGCTGGGCTCGAACTGGTTTTGCTCTGTTGATCTGGTCGTGAGGCAGTTTCCCAGCGTCCGGACAGGGAAAATGGTGGCTAGTGTGATGGGCGAGTCTCATCCTGCTGCTTCCAGGACCCCCAGAGGTGACGGGCCCACTCCCAAAACCCATCTGCCCTCCTCAGGGTTCCATGGTTAGCTAGGCCTGGCGCGAGCCGAGTTCCAGCCTCCCCAGCCGCTTGTGAGGCTCTGTATGCTGGCCCGCGGGCAGCTCCTGAGCGGGCCACCAAGCTCGACAAAATGGAGGGGGAAAGCTGATTTGATTTTAATCAGGGTGACTGACAATTTTACAAAGCTATCAACAACTGGGCTTCATGCAAGCCCCCATCCCAACACTACCCACCCACTAGTTTCCCTCCACCATCATCTCAGGTTCCCTCAGTCACTCGCTCACCTGCCTACTCTTCTACCCTACCCTGACCCACCACATCTCACTAGCATGATAAGCTCCATTCTACAACCTAGTTCCTACCTTCTGTTCCCTTGCCATGCTTTTTGCAGTACGCCGCTGCCCAGAGCCTCTGCACCTGGCCTAGAGTTACCCCTCCTGCAGGCCACTTTGTAGATAGGGACAGGAAAACAGTTTGGATTTGTGACTCTGCGGCAAAATATCTTACCATGTATTATGTTAGCTGGTATAAATATTTTCTCTCATGCTACCACAATCATCGTGGGACTAGACAAATCTTACCAGTATTTTTACGTGGCTACGCTGGATCTCTACATATAATATAGTTAACATTAGGTCAGAAAGAAATGCTGTTTGCCTCCAAGCAAGCAAGCAAGAGTGGCTCTCTAATAAGTCTAAAGGCTAATATCCAAAACAACTATGAAGACAAAGATCTTGTGAAGGCCTGGAGAAATATATACCTGGCTGTAGAATATCCATTGGTACAATTACATGCCCTTCCCCCCCATCTACATAGGGCCTTCAGGGAAACTGCAAGGACAGACCTTGGCTAAGGCATATTAACAGTTCAGTGGAACTAGGTGAGGTGCTGGAGAGGGCACCTGAAAGGATTGGCCTTAACTGCTATCCGCTGATGTGGGCCAGTTGGTCAGGGCTGAAACAATACAAAAGCAGTAGTTCTCTCCTCTCCTCTCTCTCTCTCTCTCTCTCTCTCTCCCTCCCTCTCTCTCTCTCTCCCTCTCTTCCCACCCCCACCCCTTGTCTTCCCTGCCTGCTTTCTGCCTCTGCTCTCCTTCTCTCCATTCTCTGCCCTGTTGGGCCTTAGCATGTGGTAGCAGCCAACTTGGTCTAGGATTCTAAACCTACACATGGCCAGGGCCCAGACAGGAACCTAAAGTCTGGGATTTTCCTGTTACTGAATTGCATACCAGAACAAGTGTCAGTAAAGTGTTTTGAAACTGCTGGATTCTTGCGTCTTTGCCTCTGTCTGCTGGCCGCCGATCCCTGGAGCAGAAGGGGATTTCTATATGCTGCTCCCACTTTGTTGATCCCATTCTCCCACAAGCTGAGGTCCCACCAAGATTCCTGTCCTGCTCCCAGATTTTGTGAGGGAACCCAGCATTCCTCGGCAAGTCCATGCCAATGCCACATATTACAGAGATCATTCTGTATCTGTTTCTCTACCGCTATTTTAAATCAGTATAGAACCTACAGTTCCGTCACGTAGCAGCAATGTGCACAACTTTGCCTTTTCTTATAGTCAGTGGTACTGCACTGTGTATATGTAGGCCGAAGTTCTTTTCATCAACTTAAAAGGCTTAAAAGGCACACAAGAGCAATAAGGTGAAGTACTTACAAACTATAACAAAGATTCAAGTCAAGCAGCTTTTAATCATGTATCTATTACAATCTTTTTACCTATCAGTGAAATACACATATAGAAATGAACAAGTCTGAATTCCCAGGATATGAACTTATAAAATCTATAGAAGCAGCTACCATAAAAGTTATTTGTGTTTGATGACTCTGAAATGTCTGTACTTAAGTTTTAAAAAAATATGGAACTTTAGAAAGTTCTTAGTATTTGCTATTCCAAGTCCTTAAACCTGTATATACAAACCCTGTAGATTTTATATTTTGAGTGGTATTACAAAAAAAAATTTTACATGTGGATATTTTAAAAAAATTAGGAAGAGTTAAACAGCAAATGAAAAAAATTACCCACAAGGACTAGAGAGATAGCTCAATGGGGTAAGTGCATCCTTGCATGCAGGAAATCTGGATTTCACCCCCAAGCACCACTGGGAGTAGCAAGAAAACATAAACAATACCACTATTCCATTACTGAATTATAACATTTAACATAAGGACAACTATCTTACAACTTTGATGCTAGATGTTTTTAACACAATATATGTTTATTAAAAGTGTAAATGCCAAATTCTTTTAAAAAATTTTTTTCTGTAAAAGAAATACTTATTAATGAAAATGAAGGACAAAAAACTGAAAGGAAATTTAAAATATCTAGGATCTTTCTAGTTAGCAATAACTACTCTAACACTGTTGTTTTTCCTGTATTTTTTTTCAAAGTGTATATACTTAATACCTTATCATTTGAGCATCATTAACTGTGAAGCATTCACAGATCCCAGGTGGAAGATGAAATAACAGGTTGGTGACAGATAATACTACCACCGGGACTTATTACTATTTCCCAATTACAAAAATGAAAAAGTCACTAGTAATTTAATATATACTTTAAAGATTCATTATTATTCAAGTCCTAGAAATAAAACTATCATTTGTTCTTTTCTGAAGATAGCTTAAGAATGAGTTAAAACCTGAAATACAACTACGAAACTGACTCAGTTTCACTCCAAGAATATTTTCCCTTTCGCTCTAGTTTTTATCCTAGAAAAGTAAGGTGACAAAGATAAACAAGAAAGACTATAAGGCAAATATTAAATCTAATAGGTGTTTCAATTTCACTGTATAAGAACTAAGTAATTTCCAAGTAATATTCAAAATATCTCCTAAAATAAGTTCTATAAATTATATTCCAAATGATGTGTTTTACTTATCCAGGAATAAATTCTTTCTCATTTATATTTTGAGGGGGAGGGGACAGCCCAGAGGCACAGAGACACACACACACCCTTAGCTGTACTTGGGGCTTGTTCCTGTTTGTTTTTGTTTGGGGGCCGCACCCAGTGGTGGTCGGGGGTTTACTCCTTGCTCTGCACTCAGGAATCACTAAAAGACAATATGGGATGCCTGGGATCGAACCTTGAGAGGCAAGCTCTTGCCCTACCCACCACAGCATCTGTCTGACCTCTGACTCCCTGTTGGATGCTCAGGAATCCATCCCTCCTGGCAGTGCATGGCAACCCCATGTGGTGCTGGGGGGACAAACCGCTGGCTACCTCACCCTCTGTATTAGAATGAACCCGACACGTTTCTTTAACCGTCTCATCAATGAGGCCTGCATTCCACCTTTAACATACGCTGTATCCATTTTAATTGTAGGCTTCAAATCATTCCTCTTTCCAGATTGAAGAGATTTAAACCTCAGAAAAGTTCTGCCTTGGGCCCCCTGTAATATTACCAAACTTCCTCAACAATCTTACTCACTCCCATTTCACCTCTGCAAGCTCATTTCCAATCTCTCGAGTCCCCACAGAGACCATCTCGAGGCTGCAGTCTTCAGGCGAACGCCACCTCTCTTTCTATACTTTCACCGTGGTCTGGGCTCAAATTCATTTGCACAACATCTTTTCCCACGCACCTGACATCCGTGCTCGTCAATTTACCACAGTCACCTGACGAATTTAGCTCTTCTGTATACCTAAGCAAAATTTTCTCTTCCTGTTTATTATCTCTTTGAGTAATTAATAACCTTTTTTCATTGATTTTCTTTCTTTATTCTCTCCCTTTCACTTGTTCCTTCAAACTTCAAAATAATCAGAATAATCAGAAAAAAAAGACAACTCCCTTGCTGAAACTTGTGATAGATCTACACTGCTCTCAAAGTTCTTTAGCAGGTGTCCAAGGGCTGCCAGAACCAGTTCGAGCCACTGTTTCTGTCAGCAGAGCCCTCATCTGATGCCTCTGATGACAGCGTAAACAATTCTTCGGGGATAGCATGTGCTCAGCTAGTTCCACATCTTTCCATTGTTCATTTCTGCTTATCTACTACCTAGAAGGGAGAATGTCCTGTTTATCTGGGTACCGTGCTATCTACAGGGCCTTACATACTACTTGTCATAGTTCAAGTCACTTTTACATGAATTCAACTTCCCGATCAATATTCTCCCACCTTCTAAACAATGGCATTCTGCATAAAATCTAATCAACTATTGCTCAATCCTAGCTCCCTTCCCAGTAGGTTCCTCCTCTGAGCTCCCAAACTTTCTATAACAATTATCATATATTTTCTAAGTATGCACTCATGGAACAAGGCTATTTCAAAAGCAGAACAACCATATACCATCAAACATCCCAAAGCAATTATGGTCCCCTGAGCAATGCGGGAGTGCTCCCTGAGCAAAGGCAGAGCAAACCCTGAGCTCCACCAGGGTGTGACTCCCACACCACCAAAAAAGAAATTTCCTCCCATAACCTGGCTTAAGTCTTTTAGATACCCCTGGCCCCCAAAAAATTGTATGATACAATTAAAAATATCAGTAACTGGTGGTGTTCTAACGATGAATCAAGATTGATAAAACACAGTTTTAACTCCTTTACCTTCTATTTACTATGTATGTATAATCTTTTAACCTTTTGGGAAGCATTGACTGACCCCAGAGTCCCATAACAGGAACTCAATAAATTTATCATTAATAGAAATTCTTCCCCTTTTATCACTGCAATTATCTTCTAAACTTTTTTTAAACCTTTTTTTCCTTAAAAAAAAAAAGACTAAAAATTACAGTAATGTAATTACATCCCATATATCACACTCTAACATTTCATTTTGCTTGTTTTGGGTCCACACTCAATGGTGGTCAAGGCTTATTCCTGCATCTATGCTATCACTCCCTGTGGGCTCAGTGATAGCACATGTGGTGCTGGGATTTGAACTTGGTCAGTCATGAGCAAGTAAGTGCCCCACCCACTGTACAGACCAACAGTACTGGAGACCAACAGTACTGGAGACCAACAGTACAGGAGACCAACAGTACTGAGACCAACAGTATTGGAGACCAACAGTACTGGAGACCAACAGTATTGGAGACCAACAGTATTGGAGACCAACAGTACTGGAGACCAACAGTATTGGAGACCAACATTATTGGAGACCAACAGTACTGGAGACCAACAGTACTGGAGACCAACAGTATTGGAGACCAACAGTATTGGAGACCAACAGTATTGGAGACCAACAGTATTGGAGACCAACAGTATTGAAGACCAACAGTATTGAAGACCAACAGTATTGAAGATCAACAGTATTGGAGACCAACAGTATTGGAGACCAACAGTATTGAAGACCAACAGTACTGGAGACCAACAGTATTGAAGACCAACAGTATTGGAGACCAACAGTACTGGAGACCAACAGTATTGGAGACTAACAGTACTACAGAGACTAGGGTTGTGACTCAAGTGGTTGAGCAATGCCTGCATCTGCGTGATCCTGGTCCTGTCCCCCACAATGCAGACTCCTAGCCTGGCCCAGTGTGGCCTCCACAACAGTTTAAAGACAAAGTATGTGTATATCACAGAGAAGTAAGTAATACTTGAAGGAGTTGGAGATTGTTGCTAGAATTTTGGGAAAAATTCAAGGGCCATTAGAGCAATCTGAGCTAGCAAGGCATGGAACAGCTTGGCTTTTCTGGGCACTGCTGGGTCTTCTGTTTGGCTACAGTTTGGTCTCCACAGTAGTATGTGAGAAGATCAGTTGGGGTGAGAGAAGAAAATTTCACAGCTTCAGTATATTCTAAGTCTGCGTTTTAAAAATGTATCCTTTTGTGGTGCTGGGGATCAAACCCAAGGCCTGGCATATGGAAGGCAGTATTCTGCAGAGCTAAATCCCTGGCTAGTGAATGTTTTCTGCAATAGTATTAATAATGTATAAATAATATTGATATGTATGAAGCACCTCTGAGTCTGGGCCGAAACCACTCCCCTCACCCCCAAAAAAAGAAAAAGTTAAATTAATACCTTTCAGGAAAAGACCAGAAGACAAAAGAAAACTTAAATGAGAATACATAAGTGACCTCTTAGTGCTACTGAAGTATCACATACTATTAAAGGCTTTTCAATCATCTATTTGCTAAAAATCATTTTTGTATAGATGTAGTCTATAGACTATTACTCCTAAACCACTGCATGCCCCACTGGGATAACCAACAGTTGTAAGCTATGCTTTTCTCGACGCTGTACTCACTCAAGTGTCTGTTTAGTACTGACTAAGATTTTAGCCTTGAGCAGGAAAGGGAGGGTGTGGGGCAGGAGGGGGAGAAGATTCCTCGTTTGAGGGGCTGGAGAGAAAGCTCAAAGGGCTGGAGTTTTTGCTCTGTTTGCAGGGGCTCCGATTAGATCCCCTAGCAACGTCAAAAGTGGCAGAAAAAAATACCTACGTGAGACCATCTTAGTACATTTTGCTATTTAAAACCCAAGAATTCTATCTTTCCCATTCAAAAAAGCACACCAGTATCCCTATAGTATATCATCTCTAAACAACAAATATGCTTAAGTTCTAAATATGAATGCTATTAGATCATATGGCTATACCATTCTAAGTATTAACTACAGAAAATGATTTTAAACATTCACAAAGTTACTTCATGAAAAGAATTGTTGGGGCCGGAGCGATAGCCCAGGAGGGTAGGGCGTTTGCCTTGCATGCGGCCGGCCCACACTGTCCTGGGTTCGATCCCGGCATCCCATATGGTCCCCGAGCACCGCCAGGAGTAATTCCTGAGTGCGGAGCCAGGAGAAACCCTTGAGCATTGCCGGGTGTGACCCCCCCAAAAAAAAAAGAAAAGAATTGTTTCCCAGTGGCCGGAGCAACAGCACAGTGGGTAGGGTGTTTGCCTTGCACATGGCCGACCGGGTTCAATCCCCACCATCTCATAATGGTCCCCCAAGCACTGCCAGGAGCAACTCCTGAAACCTTGAAGCATTGCCAGGTGTGACCCAAAAAGAAAAGAAAAAAAAATTGTTCCCCAAGAGATATTTCTTACACATTGTTTTTGAAAACACCGAGAATTTGGGCCAGAGTGATAGTCCAGCAGGTAGGGTGTTTGCCTTGCACGCAGCCCACCGGGTTTGATCCCTGGCATCCCATATGGTTCCCGAGCACCGCCAGAAGTAATTCCTGAGTGCAGAGCCAGGAGTAAGCCCTGAGCATCGCGGGTGTGACCCAAAAAAGAAAAAAAACACCTAGAATTCATTCAAACCTATAGGACACTTGCTAGTAGCTATTTTCTTGCCCGGTTCTAAATTTGTTTCTGTATCATAATTGGAGGCCTAATTCGGCAATCTATGGTTCTTTTCCAGTCTGCAATATTATGACATTAATTTAAGAGCATGTTTTACTACTTAAGGTTAGTGACATGAAAGGATTAACTTTTGAGTCATATCTATAAAGCACTATGGAAACAAGGTAACAAACATTACACAAATGTCACGTCACTACCTAAAAGTGCTAACAAGAATTTACAAAGCAGGGGCCGGAGTGACAGTACAGCAGGTAGGGTGTCGGCCTTGCACACGAAGACCCCAGTTAGATCCCGGCATCCCATTACCCTGGAGCCACACCAGGAGTAATTCCTGAGTGCAGAGTTCTAACTATGGTGCTGGGATTCAAACAAGAGCCACAAACACATGCTGGGCAAATGCCCCAATCTTTGTATTACGTCTGTCTCCAAAACAAATTTGCCATTGAATTTACTACCAATGAATTCTGCCTGATGAAAGGGTCCTTTGGTTTAGTTTGTTTTGGGGGTGGCAAACACCCAGCGGTGCCCAAGGTTGTTCAGGGTTTGTCTGGTCCAGGTGGGCCACCTGTGGAGCGGGAGTGGACCGTGGGCTGGCCACAAGCAAGGCACACGGCGAACTACCTATACTATCACTCTGGCCCCTTGATGAAAGGATTTGAGAAGAGATTCTTAGTTTAAATATTGCTCTGCTAATGCATCAAGCACTACTGTTAGGAATTGTTTCAACAGAGTAAAATGTTTTTAAAAGAATATCATCTATTTTACAGATGAGAAAACAAGTGAAAAAGGAAAAGTGCTATGATAAAATTCCCTCGGCTAGTAAAGAGTCAAATGATTCCACCTTTTTTTTTTTTTTTTTTTTTTGCTTTTCAGGTCACACCCGGCAATGCTCAAGGGTTACACCTGATTCTGCATTCAGGAATTACTCCGGACAGTGCTGGGGGGACGGACCATATGGGAAGCCCCGGATTCGAACCCTGGTCGGCTCCGTGCAAGGCAAAGGCCCTCTCCTCTGTGCTATCGCTGCGGCCCCACAATTATTTTCCTATTACTTATTTCACTCGGGAACTCTGTTGGGCACAAATAAATTACGCAATAATTTTATATTCTGTTATCTTAGAATGCACTTGCATTTTTCTTATAAAAGAAGGTGCTGATTTTGCCCATGTGAACGGCCTATGACTTCCGGCCCACACCCATTAAGAATGTTGTCTCACGGGGCCGGAGCGATAGCCCAGCGGATAGGGCGTTTGCCTTGCACGCAGCCAGCCCATGCCGGCCAGGGTTCGATCCCCGGCATCCCATATGGTCCCCCGAGCACCGCCAGGAGTAATTCCTGAGTGCAGAGCCAGGAGAAACCCTTGAGCATTGCCGGGTGTTGCCCCCCAAAAAAAAAAATTAAAAAAAAAGAATGTTGTCTGCGCTCCACCTGGGTTCCATCCCACCGCATCAGGGTTGGTCTGGCCAGGCCTGATCCCAGACCACAGACCCAGGAGAAAGCCCTGCGTGCCGCCAGGGATGGCCCCAAACCCGCCCCCCAAAAGTTGTCAAGAAGCATTCTCTATCGTTGCTACACTTCAGGGGCCTTAGACAAAACTGACAGAAAAGAGTAACTTCGCCATTTAAACACTCCCTAAATCTGCTGGCTCACACGGGTAGCAGCAAAACAACATTCTTGATTAGAAACAACCGCCTTTTCCAAAGGAGCGCCCCGTTTAAAGAGATGGTTTACAGCCTAAAAACAATCTATCCAATGCAACGAAGTCCACGGTTGAGGCTCCTCCTCTCCCTGGGACCGGGTGCCGGGCCCCTGCTCCGCACAGCAAACACTTGGCCACCTGCGCCGGGCTCTGCGCGCGGCTTCCAGCTCGGCTCCGCGGCCCGGGGTGCGGGGTCGGAACCGGCTCCCCCGCCCCGCTCCTCCTCCCGAGCAGCACCTATCAGCGGCGCCCCCGGCCCAGGCCCGGCCCATCCTCGGACACGTGCGAGGGTGTGTTTGTGTCAGCGCGTCCGTCCCACCCCCGGCCGGCGGCGCGCACTCACCGCGACAGCAGCGCCAGCTTCTGCTCCAGCATCATCTCCAGCTTCTGCCCCTGCTTGGACACCCAGTGGTCCACGCCGCGCGTGCGGTAACACGCTTCCAGCATGGCCCTGAAGTCGGCCACGAACTCGGTGATGCTCCCGTACCGGCCGCGGGCGAACTTCTCCTCCATCTTCAGCAGACCCACGTCCTGGCCGCTCGGCGGCGGGAGGGCGCGAGCGCCCCGGGCGCCGCTGCGCAGCCCCTCGGCGGCCTCCTGCTCCCCGGGGGCGCCGCCCCCAAGGGCTGCAGGAAGGGGGCGGTGAGGCCGCGGTGCTTCTCCTGCAGGAACTCGCCCAGAATGCGGTAGCCCTGCTGCAGCTCGTAGGTCAGCTCCTGCTCCTGGCAGCCGCCGCCCGCGACCCCGCTCGCCGCCGGGCTGCCGGCTTCCTCCCGCGCGGGGCCGCTCCTCCCGCGGGCCGGCCCCCAGGCCGCCGCCGCCACCTCGTCGTCGTCGTCGTCGTCGTCCCCGTCCTCCGCAGCCGGCGGCGGCCGCTCCTCCTCCCCGGCCGGCTCCATCTCCCCGGCAGTCTCGGACGCGCTCGTGCCTCCCCGGCAGGCCCAGGCTGGACGGTGCGGAGCGGCCGCTCGAGGCGCCAGGGGACGCGGGGGCGCGGGCCGCTTCCTCAGGGCCCCGCCGCGCCGCGCAGCCCCCGGCCGCATCGGGCCTCGCTCTCGCCGGCGGCCGGCTCGCAGCGCGCGGGGTCTCAGGCTCGCCGCCGGCGGGCGGGGTTACATGGCGCGCGGGAGGGGGAGAGAAGAGGAGAGCCCGGTGCCCTCCTCTCCCCTCCGCCCGCCCGGCCGGGCCCGGCGACCGCGGCCGGCGCCCCACCCCTCCCGGGCCGGCGAGGGGACGGGGGGGGGCGAGGAGGCAGGCGGGGAGGGTCCTGCTCGCGCCCCCGGAGAGGGCCGCAGCGCAGGGCCGCGGCGGCTCGGGCTCCTCCTCTCCCTCACACCCCCTCCGCCCCGCTCTACCTGCAGGGGACCCGGGCAGGAGGGAGGCGGCGCGCGGACCGGCCCGGCGACAACTGTCAGTTAGGGCCCCGCTGGTTGGGGGGGAGGGGGAGGGGAGGGGCAGAGAGGAAAGGGGAGGGCACTCGGGGCCCCCGCAGCCGCGGAACGCGGTGGAAAGCGGCAAAGAAAGAGGCAGCGTCGCCATCCCCGGCGCGCCTGCGCGGCAGGACGGCCCCGCCCCAGCTCGCGGCCCGCCCGCTACGCAACAGGCTCAGCCAAGGCTACGAGACCTGGTAGGTTGCGCGGGTCTATGATGTCATCAGCTTGTAGACGAATGTAAGGGGCGGAGTGGGGGAGGGAAGCAAGGCGCCTGCGCGTCTTAGCCAGCCTCCCCCTCCGCCCCGCCCCCCAGGGCACTCAGGTGTACCATAGAGCAGGTGCTCCGAGGAGGGCTTTCTTTTGCCAGACCCTTATTCACGCCGAAAGCTAAAATGAATCCCCTGAGAGCTTGCTAGATAAACTGTTGATAGCAAGTGAGTGGCGAGAAGCCACAAAACGTAAACTCTATCCTCGGGTAAAATCTACATTCTCGATTGACCTTTTTAATAGAGTTTAGAAAGAAAGGTCAGGGCTCAACCAGCCGAAATATGTGTTGTCCTGCAAGGCAGTAGGGCATGATTCGGAGGACTCGCATTTTGCAAACGTCCCTCTGAGTGCAGAACAGGAGGAACCCCTGAGCATCGCTGGACGTGACCCACAAACAAACACAAAGACTAGAGATGACGTAGGGACAGTGATGGAGTGGGCGGTTTGGTGGTGGGGTGCAGTAACTTTAACATGCAGTACCCTAACCATGTTACCCAAACTACAAATTGTTATAGCTTAAAAAATCGCGGGTGCTAATCAGTTTCAAATATTTCAAGTTCAATTGACAATAGGTGGTTTTCTGTGCAGGGCTAAGAAACATAAGGGGACATATAAAAAATGTTGAATTACCGACAACCCTATTAATAAGAAACAAAACGAGCCTTGGTCTCTCTTGGATAGATGCTTTTTAACAGGAATTTGCTCTGGGGCTGGAGTTATAGGTGCCAGAAGGAGGCCCTAGTTTGTTCCCAGGGCTGCTGTCTCCCATCCCTAGCACTGAGCTAGCAATAGGCCCTTACCCCAACACCATAGGGAGTGCCCTGCTGTTTCCACCCCAAACACCAAGATTAAGCTTCCTGTTTGTACTACATAACACGGAAGCAATCACTTCTCTGATAAATTGGTAGTGATGACATTTTCCTGTGTCATGCTTCTCTGAGTACGCTCTATTTTGATAGTACGTGAAAGAAACAACATTCTGTAACTATTCTAAAGAGCATGAAAGAGAGCCGGGAGATAGCTCAAGTGGCAGCTCTTCGTGCTCACCAAGTGTATCCCTGTCCTGGCCCCTGCACTCAATCCCCAAGCCTCAGCACTGCAGGCCTAGTTACAAAGGGAAGGGGGCACTGGAGAGAGGTACAGCAGACAGGGCATTTGCCTTGCACTCAACCAAGTTGAGTCCCTCAAGCCCACCAGAAATGATCCCTAGTGAGGAGCCAGGAGTAATCCCTGCACATCACCAGCTGACGCCCCAAACCCTCACCCCTCAAGTTTTTTAAGGTGGAGGGGAGATAGAAAGACGCTACTAGAGCAAAGGTACTTGTTTTGCATGTGTCCAGGGCACCACAGAGGATTTCCGGGAGTGATCTCTGAGCACAGAGCCAGGAGGAAGCCCTGAGCACCATCTGGTGTGGCCCCAAAATCAAAAAGGGAAAAAAAGCATCAAGGAATAAATGAAAAATACTGGGGAATACTCATTTATTGTACATCATCAGCCCCCTTAAATATTTAAATTTGCAGGGGGCCGGAGCAATAGCCCAGTGGGTAGGGCGTTTGCCTTGCACCCGCCGGCCTGTGCTGGCCTGGGTTCGATCTCCGGCATCCCATATGCTCCCCCAAGCACCGCCAGGAGTAATTCCTAAGTGCAGAGCCAGGAAAAACCCCTGAGCATCGCGGTGTGACCCAAAAAGCAAAATATTTAAATTTGCAGAAAACCAGCCTTTTGGTAGACATATCTGGAAAGCTTAATGGGTTATGTCCATTTTTCTAGCATTTTGCCTGTCCATTTTAATTTTCAAAGGGAAAAAATGGATATCAAATTTTAAGTGTAAGCTGTACTTCATTAGCCAAATTGTTAAGTGGATTTACAATTGCAATGCACATTTAAAAAAAAAAGTTTAGCACCAGAGCAATAGTACAAAGTTGAAGGCACTTGCCTAGCTGTGAATTTGACCCCAGTTTGATTCTAGCACTGTATATGGTGCCCCAGCACCCACAGGAATGGACCGGAACACTGCTGGATGTGGCCCTCATATAAATTTTGTTTAAAATATTGTCAAGGTAATGTCTAGAAAGTGAACTCATCTTTCACTTTAATTTGCACATTTGAAATATGTGAGGAGAAAGAGATGATTCCAAAAAGCAGTTATTGTAATTTCTCATGTTCCATTTGGAAAATGTACATAATACTTTTCTACTTAGAATACTCATTTGTTTGGGTGGCTGGAGCCATAGCGGGTAAGGCATTTGCCTTACATGCAGCTGACCTGGGTTCGATTCCTGGCATCCCATATGGTCCCTCAAGTACCGCCAGGAGTAATTCCTGAATGTAGAGCCAGAAATAACCCATGAGCATTGTTGTGACCCAAAAGATAGATAGATAGATAGATAGATAGATAGATAGATAGATAGATAGATAGATAGATAGATAGATAGATAGATAGATAGATAGATAGATAGATAGATAGATAGATGATAGATAGATGATAGATAGGTAGGTAGATAGATAGATAGATAGATAGATAGATAGATAGATAGATAGATAGATAGATAGATAGATAGATAGATAGATAGATAGATAGATACTGTTTGAAACCTGGGAGTAAAGACAAAAGGAGAAATATTTACTTACAAACAAGTTGATGCCATTTTTTTGTGAAGCAATGTGGCTTAGTTGAACCACATTCAAAATGGTAAAGTAACTTTAGGATGCTAATAAGGCTTCAAAGTTCTTTGGGTGGGGGTCTAATAAGTTAACTACCAGTCTTAGGTAAAACAGTTCAACTATTTCTAGATTTATAGGATGTTGACTCTCCCCATTCCATATACACATTTTCTAAGTTTTCAAGACCTCATCTCACGGACACTTGTAATTTTCTTACTGAATTCTCTTTCTCCAGAGCCCAGATGTACCTGAGCTCACAGGAACAATGGTAGCGCCCGAAACGAATGTCTAACTTGGCAGTACCTCATTTTCCTTGGTAGCCTTGGGATCTTAACCCCACCCAGCAAATAACCACTCCCTCCTTTTTAGCTACTAAAAGAAGCTAGAAGTCCTATTTCATGACTCATAAGTTTACATCTCTTTGTTTGTTTTTTTTCTTTTTGGATCTCACTCAGCGATGCTCAGGGGTTACTCCTGGCTCTGCATTCAGGAATTCTGGCAGTGCTGGGGGACCATAGGGGATGCTGGTGATTCAACCCAGTCACGTGCAAGGCAAAGCCCCCATCCCCCACCCCGCCGCTATAGTATTGCTCAAGCCCCAAGTTTGCACTTACTGAACCTTGTTCTAGTAAGCATTTTATATTGTGCCCTTTAATTTTCACCTATGCATTAGGTATTAGACCCATTTTACTTATTTTTTGGTTTTTGGATCACACTTGGCCATGCACAGGGATCACTCCTTGGCAGTGCTCGAGGGACCATATAGGGTGCCAGGAATCAAACCCTGATCCACTGCATGCAAGGCAAGCACACTACCACTGTACTATTTCTTCAGCCTGGTATTTGTTTTGGATTTTGGGCCACACCCAGTGAGATCCAAAAGCTTACACCTGGCTTACACCTGGCTATGAAACAGTTACCAGGAGTGACAGTTATCATTCCTGGCAGGCTCAAGGGACCATATGGGGTGCCAGCGATAGAACCCGGGTCAGCTGTATGCAAGACAAGAATCGTACCCCTGTACTATCTCTCCCCTTCAATACTAGCGAAACTGATTCTTGGGTTAAGGAAGTTGTTTGCCAAAATTAAAATCAGGAGTTCTCATACTTTACAATTCTAAGTACCAAATTACAATTTGCTAGGCAAACTTGCCACTTTCTTATGCATTAAAAAGGTTGAAAATTGATAGAAATACTGATCAAGTGCTTTCCTTCACTTTTTTCCTAAGGAGAGGGGAGTTTTTTGTATTTGCCTTCCAGAGGTGCCGAGAGTAAGGCTACACCTTCTGTGATATTACAGAAGCCAGTCGGTGCCAGGAATCAAATTCAGAGCTTTTGAGCCATCTCCTGTCACCTTAATATCAGGGATATGATAAGCACTTAGTTCTTTTCTTTATCCCTCATTAATAAATATTAGGGATTGAGAGGAATTACTTATCTAGATTAACGGTGTATCTTTGGCTAGTGTCCTAGATTGATGATCTTAAACCACCAGTCTTCAGACTGTAGAAGGCCTGCAGGTGTAGAAAGTTATACCACACTGGGCTACCACCTTGGTTAAACTGCCAGTCTGTTGACCAGTAAGCAAGACAGATGCGAGCCAGTATATTGAGCAGTTTTCAGAACAGGTGTCAGTCAGCAGTTGGCCTGTTAACCTGAATTGGTAAAGGTTGAACTAGAGAAATTCTACAGTACAATAAATTCCAAATCATAGAAAAAGAATACAGTTGAGGTACAAACAATAGTCATATCTGCTACCATTTATTCTTCCCAGGTTTTTAAATACTTGTTAAATACTTTACATACATGATACTCATAAAGCAACATAAATCATGACAGATGCATTTATTCTTAAGCTTTAGATCACTAATAAGTAGATAATACCCAAATGCCCTTTTAAAAAGGGCTTAATATTAAAGACTGACATCCTAATTAATGTAATTAACCCAGATTTATAGAACTATTTTCTTATAATGTTTATCACTGATAAAAGACAGGGCTCCTATTTGTTCCTTTTTCATATTTAAGGATACAGTTTTGCTTCCCTCTCATTTCACAATACTTTTTTGGTGCTACAGTATAATCTATTGAGAACCTCAAAATAGAAATTTATTTAAATCTCATTTTATATTAGGGCTTCTCTTTTTGCTGAGTTTCTTTGCAAGGGTGAATGACATACAGACACAATACAATATTTTGCTCTAACACCTAACACTGAACGACTCCCACGAATTTAATTATTTACTAGTTGTCAAACACTTTGGGTATATTATGTGCTACTTACATATCAGGACACCCTTTTCAGTAGCTGTGGTTCTTAGAATCCAGGATAACTTTAAAAAAGAGTTAAGATGACTTTAAAGTTCTCATTAACTCTCAGCAGACCACCTTGGGGACTATAATATGGCTATGTCTCACCCAGTTCTCATAAGGACATTGTGAAATAGTTATATAGGATATGATAGAGAAAACTCCCTAAAACTCCATTGCACTATCTCAAAACTGTCTTCCACTTGCAGTGTTCATGAAAACTAGGATTATCAAAGAGGAATATGCCTGCTACTATATTCTTTGCCCACAATTCCAAAGATGCTTGTTCTGAAAGCTCTCTTATTCTGTGAACGCTTAGCATCTTGTGATAGGTAACATGGCACCTAGACAGTTCATCAATAACTTAGACAAATAGCCACAATTTACATACAAATAGCTACACAAACAAGGGGAAAGATGACAGACATTCCAAGACACCATTAACATCTGTGTTTTTGAGAGCATACATGCAAGATGAGCAGAAGGCTGTAACACTGACTAGCCCTGAGAAACACATAAAAGTAATTATGAATTACTTAGTATGATGAGCAGTGGGAGAATTCTCTCACTTGTAACAGAATCTATTACAGCACACAGTTATTTTCATGGTCGATGATATTCAAGTAAGAGTAAAGTGCTTCAAGCAAAATTTAACAATTCCTGTAAGGCTTCCTGCTGATCATCGTCGAGTTGTGATACACACTCCAACCATAATTCTTCAGAAGTCTGTACCTGACTCACGATATTAGCCAGGCGCTTAGCACAGGGATCTTGGTAGTTAATAGTCTCATTGATTTTTCCTTCTGCAATTATACCAATTATTTTGGGGAGATTGGAATTATTTGGACCAAGTACAACTGGGTGGTTACTTTCAATTAAGTCACAAAGAAAACTCAAAGTCTGAATAGCTTCTTCTTTATCCTCATGAAGCGGAAGCCATGATAACCAGTGTGGAAGAACTTCATCTACATTTACACAGTTAGGCTTAAATCTCAAAATCTTCCCTACTGCTGAGATACAGTTCTCTGTAGCAATGACATTTTTTTTAGTTTTAGAATTTGCACACTTAATAACTTTTACCAGCAGTGGAACAGCTTCTGAACATAAGGAACGATAATCATCTCCACCGAACTGTGCCATAACACCCAGGCCATAGGCAGCAGCTTGCCTGACTTCAGGGTTGTTATCTCGCATATTTAGCAGCATTGGCCACCGAAAATATTCTACATACTTAAAAGAGGCTGGACTGCAGTGCTCTATGATATCGTCAAATATGCACAATCCCCACTGTCTGTCTGGCCATGGTCTACTAGAACAAATTAGATTTACAATTAGTGGAAGCAACTGTTCAAACCATGGTAAAATCTTTTCTTTGTAAGCACTAAATAGCGAGTGCAAAATATCTGATACTTTGGTTAGAATATAAACATCACATTCATCCTCATCTTGTAGAGACATCTCAACTTGTTGGTCATAGTTTTCTTCCTGTCTTTTAACTTGCCTCAGTTCTTGGTTTTTAAAGTGCCCTTCAAGTTTTGCTTTCAGTATTTCTCCCAGTTCTCCCAAGTGCTCATCACTGAGGCATCCATCTCCCATTACTTCAATAGACTTGGCAAAAGAACTCATTATTTCTGAAAGTACATCTGTATCAGGTTCCGTTCCAATAGCCTTAATTAAGGGATCACATACGGATTGCCACATCTGTGCAAGATACTCTGGTCCATGAATTCTTGCACATTCCAGAAGAAAAGGCATGGATTCTGCTGCTGCCACGCGAACATTGTCATGGAAATAAAATTTTAGCAAAGGAACCATCAGCTTCACAACTTGTTCCATATAGTCCACAAATCCTTCCTTTAACTCCCTTAGCATAATAAACCAGCATCTGACAAGCAGTTGCTTTTGCTTCAAGTCCTGAAGTTTTAATTCCAAAGCTCTGCTGGTCTCCAAGATTTACAAATTGCCAGCCATCATCATCATTCATATTCTCCACATCTTGTGTATCTAAAAGAGCAACATCAGGTTTAGCTGAAGCAGTCTTAATGAGAGGCTCAATAACCAGAGGAAGGTATTGCTGAAAATCATTTCCAAGAAGTTTACACATTCTAGCCCACGCAGAAACTATGTAAGAGGTCTGTGGGTCATCCTCTTCCATATTATTTAAGTCTGATTGAGTCTTCAACAAAAGCTGCATCACATTTGATGCATCTTGCATAAATTTTTCCTTTCCAACAGCAAGCCCAACGTGAGTGATGCATTCAATAGCTTTTCCTTTTAGAAGCTTGAGTTCTTTCTCAATTGCAAGCTCAGCAATATGTTTTAATAAGGGCATAAATATATCATAATATGGAACAAATTTTTTCTTCTATAGTATCTGCAACTGAGGCAATGGTTGTCACAAGCTGTTCCAAGGTCAATTTAGTTCCATTCCGAATCAACTCTTGAAGCTTAAACACCAAGATGGAATGTAGATTTTTCACCATACCATCCAAATATAGAACTAGTAATGATTTGGGACAGTCTTCAATAAAAATAACAAGCGCAGAAGCTGCATGTGATTGCACACGCTGATTACCTTGATTTTCCATGGTACGCAATAGAGCTGCAATCACTGTTTCATGGAACTTCTTTTGGAAGTTAGGTGAAAAATCTGTGGCCATCTGTCCAAGTGTAGTGCAGGCTGCAGCCCTCACCCTGGGATGAGGATCCTGAAGAAAAAGCAAAACAGAGTTAACAGTTTCCTCTAGAATTGGTTCCATTTGCTGATGACACCCTTCTCCAATGGCTGACAAGGCCATTAATCCAGCATGTCGGCATTTCCAGTCAGGGCTCTGAAGCATCTGCATGATATGCTCTTTAGTAATTGGTAAAATCAGTTTTCCACCAAGCCCACACGCCAGTCTGTCCAAAGCACTCTCAGCAGCAACTGCATTGCTGTCAAAATCATCCTCTTCCAACTCGTCAGCATTTACCCAGTCCTCATCATCCTGCAGATCAACCATCATTGCTAATATCTGAGGAATAGCCTGTGCAATGATATTTGTGTGCTTTTTCAACATTGGGGTTGCAGTTTCAGACAAGGTCACTATTACTTCAAGAGCCAGTTGGCGCTGCAGATTACTGAGTCTGGCATCACCACATAACCTTAGACTCAGTTGCAGAGTGTCTTCTAAATGAGGCCCCAGGTATTTAGGGACAGTATCCGCAATCTCAACAAGAGATTCTAACACCGAATCGTCATCCTGGTAGCAAGAGTCATTCACGGCCTCCAAGATTCCAGGAAGCAAGTCCGCAAAGTCTTTGAAAAGAGCAACGTTATTCTCATTAGCAAGGATGAAAGCAGCTGCAGCCCTGGCTGATAAGGTCCTGATGGCTGGGTGTTCTTGATCTTGAATACACTGGTCCAATAACCGCTTGATAATATCCAAATCCTGCCGCTCTTGGTTCCCAAATATTCCAGGAAAGTGCCAGAAGACGTGAAGTGCAACTTCCCACAGAACCACGTTTTTAGAATAGATGGCATCAGTGAGGAACTTCCGACCCTCGGGCCAGTGGTTAGTTCCGTCCGCATCCAGCAGATTCCTGGCGAGCACGGCATAGATGTCACAGAGTTTCTTCCTCATGCTAGCATGCGTTTCTAACTTGACAGCCAGTATCAGCTCGATCTTGACATCCCTCTGAACCTCGGCCGGCAGGTTTGGATAGACTTCCTCAAACCCAGAAGACAAAAGCCGCCGTAGCAGTGCGGCAGCCATTTGTCTCACCTCATAACCTGCTCTTCTATTTCTGACGACATCTAAGAGGAACGTCGTCTTACACAGACCTGGGATATTTTCATAGATCTCCTCCGCTTGTCTCCGCACCATACAGCTGGGATTGATCAGGTTCTTCAGAAGCTGGTAAAACTCTGGCTTTCCCGACACGGTCGCCGGGACCCCTGCAGACCCGGTGGCCGCCATCATGCTCTGTCAGAGCATCCGCGACCAGCGGGGAGGGGGGGGGGATCCGCGGCTCCGAGCAGTGACGTAAGAGAAGCGCCTGCGGAGGTGGGCGGGGCCGCCCTAGGCGCCCTGGGCTGCTTTTTTGGGCGGCCGGGCATGCTTGACTGCCGCTTCCAATCAGATGAAAATGCTTCTGCAGAGGGCGGGGAGAAAACCCACCAGGATCTATTGGACTAAGAGTTTGAGTGATTTTCATCCTTTATGGCAAAACTGTTTCTACCGATACCCTGATGATTTTAATACACTACACTTCTGAAAGCCTGCTGAGTGAAAGGAGCTAATCACAAAGACCACATACTGGTTAAATGGGTCCATTGCAAGACATTTTAAGTAGGTACATCTATAGGCAAAGATTAGTGGTTGCCATGAGGAGTTGGTGGAGGAGGGAAGAATGAAGAACGCTGTGAGGGGGAGGTCTTTTTTTTCCTCTTTTTAATTAATTTATTTTTATTATACCACCGTGAGATATACAAAGATGTTCATGATTGGGTTTCCGTCATACACTGTTCCAGCACCCATCCCTCCACCAGTGCCCACTTCCCACCACCAATGTACCCTGATTCCAGGCTGGGGAGAAGGGAGTTCTTTTTAAGCGATGAAAAACCCAATCATGAACAGCTTTATACTTGTCTATCTCATGGTGATATAATAAAATAGAAACTAAACTTAAAAAAAAAGTATTCTAAAATACAATTGTGATGCTTGTGAAACTGATTCTACTAAGAACCATTGAGTTGTAAAATTTAGATTGGAGAATACTATGTCATATGACCAATACCCCAAGAAAGTTATTTATCAAATAGTAAGTGAAGGAAAGGCTAAAGGCTGATTACCATTCCACTACAATACCCAGTACAGTAGAACAATTGTTTTCAGATTCTTGGCGTATCACTATCTTCTGGTCCTGAAAGAGAAAATAAGTTACAATTTCAGGACCTGGCAATGAATACCTTGAGGTTGAAGAATACAAGATTACTTCGAAAAGACAGTGCTCAGGTGTTCTCTAGCAGATCCCCTTCACACACTCCCCCAGTTGCCTTTGCCACCCTTGAACCATAGCAGGCTGTGCTTAGGACTTTCTCCTGTCCATGTGCACAGGGATCATTTCTGATGGTGCTCGGAGGACACTGTATCCTGCTGGGGATAGAACCTGGGTTCTGCCACTTGCAAGGCAAGCACCTTAGCCATGTATTATCTCTATAGCCCTTAAACTGTAAAATGTTTTAATTGTTTTGGCTGCAAGTGGTTGGTATTTTTCCAATAAACAAGTAACCCAGAGATTAGGTATTGTTTCTTTATCTTAGCTAAGCATGACATTCAAAAACAATGCTCTTCTAACACCACTTAGATTTTACTTTTGTGTTTACACTTTGACAATTTAACCTTGATGCATGTTTGTAAGGTCAGTAGGTCTACTAATTTTAGATGAGAAATTGACTTTCAGGGAGGTTAATATATTTGCCTAAGAACACAACAGCCTCAAATATTCTAAATGTAACACCACTGTATTTAGAGGTGACTACAAGAGTATGCCACCGCACGGCAAGCCTGGCAAGCTGCTCGTGTCGTATTTGATATGCCAAATACCAGTAACATTTATATTAGGTCATTCCCATGACCTAATATAATGGTTTGAGGTTCTTTATGTTCCTGGAGCAAGCGGATGCCTCTTGGTTTTACTAGCATGAGACAGGACATATGGAGATATTACTGGTGCCCGCTCTTGCAAATAGATGATGAACGGGAAGATAGTGATAGTGATAGTGAACACCACTGTGCTTGCTTTTAAAAAATGTTTTAAATGTCTTAATATTTTTAATAACACCCTGGCATAGACATTTACAAAGCAGTTCATGATTGAGTTTCAGCCATACAATGTTGCAGCACCATCGCTCCACAAGTTCACGTTTCCCACCACCAGTATCCCTAGTACCCCCCCTTGCCCCCTCCCCGCCTGCCTCTATGGCAGGAGCTTTTCTTCTCTCAATCCCTCTCTCTTCCTTTGCACATTGTGCTTTGCAGTACATACACTGAGGGGCTATCATGCATGCCTCTTTGTCTACTTTCAATACTCAGTTCTAGCATCACATTACAACATTTCCAACCAGTATTGGCAAACATCCCTTCTCTATCTTACCTAACCTCTGTCCCTCCCACATGTGGGGTAGATTGCTACCGTTGACATGTCCTACTGGGTCCTGCTTTGCCTAGCCTTGGATATTAGTCTCTCTCTGTTTAATATATATTTCTATATAATATATATAAAATGTATATAGTATATATGTGATATATTATATATAATATATATTTATATCCAAAAGTGAATTCAGTCATTCCATATCTTTCCTTCTCCTGACTAATTTCACTAAGCATGATGATCTCCATGTCCATCCATTTGTAGGCAAATTTCATGACTTTGTATTTTCTGACAGCTGCATAGTATTTCATTGTGTAGATGTACCATAGTTTCTTTATCCAGTTGTCTGTTCTCGGGCATTCAAGTTGTTTCCAGATTCTGGCTATTGTGAATAGTGCTGCAATTAATATAGAAGTGCAGATGGTGTTTCTGCTGTGTATTTTTAGTCTCCAGGGTATATTCCTAGGAGTGGTATTGGTGTGTCAAACGGGAGTTCAATATCAAGTTTTTAGAGGAATGTCCATATTATTTTCCAAAAGGGCTGGACCAGTCGGCACTCCCACCAACAGAACCCCATGCACTTTCGTCAGACCATTGCCCTCTAGGTACTCCTGGTACTGAAATATGATCAGAGGCCTTAATTTAATGGAAAACTCCTAAGTGGGCTAATTTTGATTTTTAGTGTTGCTACATATGCCCACAAAAATAGAAAATTACTATTAACTAGATCAGATCAGTATTTCCAAAAGCCAGTGAGGGGAGGCGAGAGTACACAGGGCTAGAACAATCCAGCTGAGCAACAGTAGCCTAGGATGCACCTGGGGACAGTTTCAGTTAGTTTGCCTAAATGAGACATATGTCTAGGTGAGCGTTGAGTGATTTTTTATGAAAAGGGTGCAGTAGGCGAAATAATTTTGGAATCTCTGAACAGATAGGCAGACTAGACTCATAACATGCTCAGTTAAGAAGAAACCGTATTACCTAAATAGTATTACTCATTCTGTGGACTGAAAACCGACTGCATCAGAATACTTTGAAATGCTTATTTTGAAGTCACTATCTTCCTGTTCATCATCTATTTGCTAGAGCAGGCACCAGTAATATCTCCATATGTCCTGTCTCATGCTAGTAGAACCCAAAGGCATCCGCTTGCTCCAGGAACACAAAGAGCCTCAAACCATTATATTAGGTCATGGGAATGACCTAATATAAATGTTACTGGTATTTGGCATATCAAATACGACACGAGCAGCTTGCCAGGCTTGCTGTGCGGGTGGCATACTCTTGTAGTCACCTCTAAATAAAGCATTTATTGATGAAATGCGTGGCTGAGCCGGGCTGTGATAGTCTGGTCTGCTGGGTGTAGTTGTGACGAGAGGGAAGTCCGGATGTGGAAAATGGCGGCCCCCATGGAGTAGGGGGGTCGTCTGGCTTGTTGTGAGGCTCTGCTGGGGTGGCAGGCCAGGGCTAGAACCCACCATGCCTCCCGGGCGCCTCATGAGCGACTGGGCACAGGGAGAGCAAGGAGCAGCTCTGCCCCATGTCTGAGAGTCTCTGGTTCAGCATACCTGGGCCAGATTGAAAAAAAAACTGTTGCAGGGTGGGTGTGGATGATCCAGGCTGTGATAGACTGGTCTGCTGGATGGAGTTGTGACGAGAGGGAAGTCTGGATGTGGAAAATGGTGGCCCCCATGGAGTCGGGGGTCGTCTGGTTTGTTGTGAGGCTCTGCTGGGGTGACAGGTCAGGGCTAGAACCCGCCATGCTTCCCGGGCGCCTCATGAGCGGCTGGGCACAGGGAGAGCAAGTAGCAGCTCTGCCCCATGTCTGAGAGTCTCTGGTTCAGCATACCTTTAGGCCTTTCGAAGGACAAGGCTTCCTTTCTGCTCTTTAGTTCAGCTCACGGAGACTGGGCCAGGCCTCTCCATCGCAGTCGGTAGGAAGGCCTGAAGCGCCAATCTGCACCATGTCCCTAGAGCTCAAACCCTAAACTGCTGGGTCAGAAATCTTGATGAATGCATCCCAAGAATGTTCAGATTTAATAACCACACTTGGTTCATGTATAAACATAAAAATTTGAAATTCATGGATGAAATCAATGTTCATTCTCATTCCAAGCCTTGAATCAAGTCTACCTCTTGTTCAAGACTAACTGGTCTTCTTAGTGTACCTTGAAACAGTCTAGTCTCAATTTCTTCACATTTTCTGTTTCAATACTACTTAAGTATTTTGGGAAAAACTCTTCTCTTCTGAAAGCACAATGAAGACTTGTTGGAGATGCCGCCGGGGTCCCCAACAGTGCTGAGAAGCGAGTTCCCTTTTACTTTGGCGAAGCTGGCGGGGAATGGATGAAGACTCAGGAATCTGATGCAGTTTTAAAAGTCTTTACTGGGGACGGAGCGATAGCCCAGCAGGTAGGGCATTTGCCTTGCACGCAGCCGGCCCATGCCGCCGGGGATTCGATCCCTGGCATCCCATATGGTCCCCTGAGCACCGCCAGGAGTTATTCCTGAGTGCAGAGCCAGGAGAAACCCCTGAGCATTGCCGGGTGTGACCCAAAAAGCAAAAAACAAACAAACAAACAAAAATAAAAGTCTTTACTTATCACAGGTTCAGGCATACAAGTCAGCAGTAGAAAAAACCCTATGCTTAGGATTCCTTGCTAAAACCCCAGCCACGTGTAGGCCAAGATGGTAGCCACTGCGTGTTAAGGCACTGTAAAGAGGAGACAAAGACCCCAAAGAAAATGCAAGCTCACAAAGAGAGAGCCCAAAAAGAGAGCCCAGAGAGAGAGAGAGAGAGAGAGAGAGAGAGAGAGAGAGAGAGAGAGAGAGAGAGAGAGAGGAAGCAGGCTGGTTTTATACCCCTGCAACTCAGACCTCCCACTATTATGGGAAGCAGGAAGGATCAAATGCCCTTAGGTAATTTCTCCCAGCACCTCACCTAGGCCCTATTATATGCTAATGTTTTGAGCCAAGATCTGCCTGGAAATGCCTTATAGGGTAGAGAAGGGGGTTTCTGAGATGGCATGTCTCTGTACCAAAGACTAATACTAATGCCAGTTAAATATTTCTACAAGCCTTCACAAGTCTCGTCTACTTCACGGAAGTTTTGTATTTTAGTTGCCTTTGAGTTATCAGGGAGCCATGCTTGCTTGCTTGGAGGCAAACAGCATTTCTCTCTGGTCTAATTACTTAGAGATCCAACGTGGCCAGGCAAATATGCTGGTAAGATCTAGCTAGTCCCATGATGATTGTGGTAGCATGAGAGAATATTTATACCAGCCAGTACAGAATACATGGTCAGATAAACTGCCACATTTAGACTACTCCCCTATCTACGAAGTGACCTGCAGGAGGCAATCCAGGGCAGATGCAGAGGCTCTTAGAGGAGTCCTGCAACAAAGACTTATTAAAGAACTAAAGAGGCTATGGGGGGATAGTTCGAAGGTTAGAGCCCAGATAACTGGAAAACCGGGATCTATCCCCAACCTCTCAGATTCCTTGTGCACCACTGAGAGCACCCCCAGGAGCAACACCAAGAACTCACCTAGGAGTAGCCCCTATGTGTGAGACGCCCTCAACTGCCCGCGATGAAGAGCGACCACAACAGGATTCTTCTCAGAACACGCTTTACTGGAGCTCTTTTAGTTTCAACTTTGTGATGGCAAAAGGACCCAGACCCGTTGTGCAAGCTGCTTTTATACAGTGCTATTCGGCATGTCCGTTTCCCATTGGCTGGCGCAAATGGTGTGATTCGACGTGTCCACTTCCCATTGGCTGGCGCAAATGGTGTGATTCAACGTGTCCACTTCCCATTGGCTGGCACAGGTCGCACGAGCTCGTATGAGCTGACTGAACATGCCGTGATTGGACAAAGCCCAATCACACCACGCCAGGGACTCTGTGCATGCAGGGGGGCGGGGGCACAGGACCCTGCGCATGTACAGGAAGGCAAAGTGGCAGTGGGCAGAGTCAGTGGCGCCCAACACCTATGTACCTGCTGTGTGGACCAAAACAAAGATTACAAGTAAATACCACCACAAACCTATGTTTCAAGTTCAAAATTTTGTTTTTAATATTATTATCTTGCTTTTTTTGGGTCAAACCTGGAGATGCTAAGGGGTTACTCCTGGTTCTGCAATTAAGAATTACTCCTGGTGTTGCTCAGGGGCCTACTGGGGATGCCAGGGATCCAACCCAGGTTGGTCGCATGCAAGACAAACGCCCTACTTGCTGTACTATCACTCCGCCCCCAAATTTTAAAGTCTAGCATACCAGGTTAGGGATGGAGCTCAATGGTAGAAAGTACTTAATGTGGTATGCTCTGGATTCTGATCCCCCAAATCACCAGTTGCTAGAGGCCAGAATGATAGCACAGCAGCTAGGATGCTTGCCTTGCACATGGCTGACCCAGATTGATCCCCAGTCACTTGTGGCCCCTTGAGCACCCTGCAGTGATCTCTGAGCAGAGGCAGGGTAAGTTCTGGGCACCACTGTGTGTGCCCCCACCAAACAATATCACAAGGAAAATAAAAAGATGATACCAGGATTGGTGTTAGTATAAAACAGGGAATATGTTGCTAGTGGTGTATAAGTAGATTTTTTTTATATTTAATTATACCACCGTGAGATACACAATTACAAAGATGTTCATGTCTGGGTTTTGGTCATACATTGTTTCAGCACCCATCCCTCCACCAGTGCCCATTTCCCATCACCAATGTCCCCGATTCCCTCCCCAAGTATAAGTAGATTTTTTTTTTAATATTTGGGAAGTGCTAGGTTAAGATTTTGCAACCATTCATTTATTTCCTTAGAAACACGCTTGAGAATACACTCAAGCATGGTGCTTGAATACAAATGGTTAAATATATGAAGATCCTAATGAGACAGCCAGTGTCACATATTGTGGTGATTAGGTGGAGAGAATGTCTGTCCTGGAACCCACAGGGGTTCTGGACACAGCTCATCTACTCTGATCATGGGAAAAGAAAGTAGTCCTAGAGAATATGTTAACAGAACTAACTTCTGCAAAATGAATCCTCCTTAGCCATTTGAAATAAGAGAAGGCTTTTCTCTGTAGAGGAAATAGCCTTGTTGGAAGCAGAATGACTAGGCTGGAAAAGAGCAAAGAGTTAGGTGCCTGCAGCCAATCCTGGTTCTGTCACTAGCACTATATGTGGTTCTCTGAGCACAGCTGGGAGCCACTCCCTGCACACAGAGCCATGAGGATCCCCTGTGCATTGCCAGTGGTGGCTCAAAGGCGAATAGATAGATGATAGATTATAGAGGATGGATGGATGGATGGATGGATGGATGGATGGATGGATGGATGGATGGATGGATGGATGGATGGATGGATGGATGGAATGGATGGATGGAATGGATGAATGGATGGATGGATAAATGGATGGATGGATGGATGGATGGCAGGCATCTCATGCAGGGGTCTGTAGTATGGATGGATGGATGGATGGAATGGATGGATGGATGGAATGGATGGATGGATGGATGGAATGGATGGATGGATGGATAGAATGGATGGATGGATGGATGGAATGGATGGATGGATGGAATGGATGGATGGATGGAATGGATGGATGGATGGAATGGATGGATGGATGGATGGATGGATGGATGGATGGAATGGATGGATGGATGGATGGATGGATGGAATGGATGGATGGATGGAATGGATGGATGGATGGATGGGTGGATGGATGAGAAGCATCTCACGCAGGGGACTGTAGTATGTAGCCCGGAGAGGCATCTCCACTTTGCTCCTTATGAGACTCAAGGACCTCTTATGTAATTCAACTGGAAAGGAATGTGGTTTTGCCTATATTCCCTTGAAATCACAATTTGACATGAGGGCTTGAGTGAAGGTAATTTATTAGGGCAGTAATCCATCAGAGCAGGAGTTCAGCAAAGAAAATTAGAGTAGTCAAGGCACAGTTGTATTATTGAGTTCATTACTGGCATGATTTCAATTAAAAATTGGAGAAGTGTTTATATGATTTTACCTCTTACTAATTACATCATTAATATCTCTGGTTTTATTCATGGTAGTGTCCATTTTACAATACATTATTTGTGATCTAAGAATCAATCTTGCTATGGAAGTACCATATTTACTACAGGTGCTTAAAGGAATAAAGTTCCTTCCTCTAATCACACACACATAATAAGTGCATATAATAACACATATAACAAGCCTACACATATCACATATCATATATGCCACATATGCACAATACTGTCTAAAAAAGTAGAGGAAATTTTTTTTAGAACACACTTTGATTCCATTGTGAGTTGGAACCTCTAAAGAACCTCTATGGCAGGTTCTTTATCTCTTTTCTCCCCCTCTATGTCTCTCTGTCTCTCTCTTTCTTCCTTCTCGTTACACTGTGGATTGCAATACATACATTTACAGGTTATCATGTGTATCTTTATGCCTGTATTCAATGCTCAGTTCTAGGCTGGTATTACTTTTGACAATTATTAACACACTGTTCAATGCAAATAAATGCAGTCATTCTATATCTGTCTTTTTCCTTCTGGCTAATTACACGCAACATGATCTTCTCCATGTCCATCCATTTATAGGCAAATTTAATAACTTCATTTTTCCTAACAGCTGCATAGTATTCCATTGTGTAGATGTATCAAAGTTTCTTTATCCAGTCATCAGTTCTTGGGCACTCTGGTTGTTTTCAGATTCTGGCTATTGTGAATAGTGCTGCTATGAAAATAAAAGTGCAGATGGTATTTCTGCTCTGGTTTTTGGCTTTCCAGGGTATATTCCCAGGAATGGTATGACTGGGTTGAATGGGAGCTCAATTCCTAGTCTTTGGAGAAATGTCCATATTGTTTTCCAAAAAAGGTTGTATCAGTCGACATTTCCACCAACAATGGATGAGGGTTCCCTTTTCCCCCACATCCATGCCAGCATTTGTTGTCCTTGTTCTTTTGGATATGTGCCCGTCTTTATGGTGTGAGATAATATCTCATTGTTGTTTTGATTTGCATCTCTCTGATGATTAGTGATGATGAACATTTTTATATGCCTTTTGGCCATTCAAATTTCTTCCTTGTCAAAGTTTGTTCATTTCTTCTCCCCATTTTTTGATGGGGTTGGCTGTTTTCTTCTTGTAAAGTTCTACAAGTGCCTGATATATCCTAGATATTAGCTCCTTATCAGATGGGTATTGGGTGAATATTCTTTCCCATTCTGTGGAATGTCTTTGTATCTTGGTCACTGTTTCTTTTGAGGTGCAGAAGCTTTTTAGTTTCATGTAGTCCCATATGTTTATCTTTGCTTCTAGATGCTTTGTTAGTGGTGTTTCATCTTTGAAAATGCCTTTAGCTTCAATGTCATGGAGGGGTTTTCCTATATTTTCTTCGATGTACTTTATGGATTCAGATCTGATATTGGCAGTTTCTTTATCTTTAACCCATTTTGATCTGATTTTTTGTGCATTATAACCACATTTTTAATCCTTTATTAAGAGGATACTAATTTCCTATAAGCTGAACCATGAAATGAGGTGTGGGTGGGTAGTAAGTTAGAAAATGTCAACTGGGGCCCAGAAACATTTACAGTCTTTCACATTATGGCCTTTTCTTGTAGTCAGATATGAAAATGCACTGTGCAGGGCCTTTTGGAACTATGCATCTGAAGTGTTAAGACTCCACTGGTTCCTGATGGGGAGCTAGAGTTAAGGAGTACTCATGGGAAAGGGGAGACTAGAGGCTGTCCAGGAAGGTGATTTTTAAAATATTTTATTATACCACCATGAGATATACAATTACAACGTTGTTCATGTTTGGAGGTTTCGGTCACATAGTGTTCCAGCACCCCGCCCTCCACCAGTGCCCATTTCCCACCACCAATGTCCCCAATTCCCAATGTCCCCAATTCCCTCCCCCTCCCATAGCCTGCCTCCATGGCAGGTTCTTTATCTCTTTTCTTTCTCCCTCTCTCTCTTTTCCTTCTCTTACACATTGTGAGTTGTAACAATACACTTAGAAGCCATCATGTGCATTTTTTTTGCCTGTATTTAATGCTCAGTTCTAGGTTGGCATTAGCCCTTTCGACATTTATTCGCACACATTCCCTTCTCTGTCTTACCTAACTTCTGACTCCCACATGTTTGTGGTAATTTCCACTTTTGGTAAGACCTCCTGATCCATGTTTCGCCTGACATTGGATTTTGGTATCATAATATGTATATATGTATTTATGTCATGCAAATAAATGCAGTCATTCTATATATCTCTCTCCTGACTAATTTCACTAAACATGATCCTTTAGGAAGGTGATTTTTTAAAACTGCAGGAAGACTTGCGGAAATACAAGAGGAATCCAGTTTGAATTAATGGAGGAGGGATAGAAAACTCTTATGTACTTAATGTAAGGATGACTCGGATGGAAACTAGGCTTATTAAGTCGGGATGGAAACTAGGCTTAGTAACTCTCTATTACCTACCTGGTTCTATGCATCTCCATCAGGCCAGGTAAAGTAGATTCTAAGAGACTTTGGGGAGTAAAACAACATAATTAAGGAGATCGAGACAGGTCTGCAGAATGCCCTCTAGTAAGTTCTTTTTTTTTTTTATTTTTTGGGTAACACCCGGCGACGCTCAGGGGGTTACTCCTGGCTCTGAACTCAGGAATTACTCCTGGCGGTGCTCGGGGGACCATATGGGATGCCAGATATCGAACCGGTACAGGCCAGCTGCGTGCAAGGCAAACTCCCTACCCACTGGGCTATCGCTCCGGGTCCTCTAGTAAGTTCTTAAACTCTTTAAATCTCAGTTTTCTCTTCAGAAAATAATGGGGAAATCAATTAAGGAGACAATATGAAACCATTTAAAGTACTTGAGTACCTAGTTGAAGTTCTAGTTATGAGTATCAAAATATTATTCTAAAAGAGGTTTATTTATTATTTTGGTTTGGGGGCCATACCCAGATCAGGGGTTACTTTTGTCTCTGTGTTCAGAAATTACTCCTGGCAGTGTTCGGGGACCATATAGGGTGCTGGGGATAGAACCGGGTTGGTCCACTTACGAGGCGGTGCCCTCCCCTCTGTACTATTGTTCTGCCCCCGTTAGGGGTTATTTATCTCTCGTGCTATATATGCACTGTGGGTCAGCAGGGAAACTGTACACATAGTACCTCTCAGGGATATAGGAAGAGAGAGTAGCTATTACTCGGAATATTACCATTTTCTATGCAAAAGGAAAGTTGATGCACTAAATTTTTGTTGCTGTCTGGAGCTAACTGGTGGTGCTCAGGGGTTACTCTCAGTGGTTTTCACAGTGCCAAGGATGGAATCTCGGTCTGCTGCATGCAAAGCGCATGGTCCAGCGCCAATCATACGACTCCATTCACTACAAAGAGGAAAAGGGGCGCAATCCTACCTGATACCTAGGTGATTAAACAAAGCTGGAAGTATTCGGCATGCCTTTATTACTGCCTTTGACTTTTTTTTTCTTGCTTTTTGGGTCACACCCGGCAATGCTCAGGGGCTTCTCCTGGCTCTGCACTCAGGAATTACTCCTGGCGGCGCTTGGGGGAGCATAGGGGATGCCGGCCTCCGCGAGCAAGGCAAACGCCCTACCCGCTGGGCTATCGCTATCGCTCCCCCCCCCTACTGCCTGTGACTTGTAATCTAAGTTGAGCAATGTAGATCAGCCTTGTTTCTAGCCCCTCTTTGAACTTCCTCTACCCGTCCCCTCACTAGACTGGCAAGAGGCCCACAGTGCCCTCTAGCGGTACCTATGACAATTAATTAATTTGGTTGTGTGTCAGTTTGCTAGGGCTCTACTAGCATGAGACAGGACATATGGAGATGTTACTGGGGCCCGCTCGAGCAAATCGATGATGAACGGGAAGACAGTGACAGTGACAGAGACAGTGTGTCAGTTTACAGATGTGTGGCTAACTGACAGCCTCAGGTACAGAACCAGTTCATAGGCTCTTAACTCTCTTTAATACTTTCTTCAAACTATTTCCTTTCTCTGACCTTAGGCAAGCTCAGCTAACCCTTCTCTCTGCTCCTCTAACTCTCTATCCTGCTCTCTGCTCCTCCAACTCACTCCTACCAGCCAGGCTGAGAACCCGTGTCAACTGACAACTCAACTGCTTTTCCCACTCTGATAGGTCCCCATAATTTGGATATCAGCCTTCCCTTTAAGACGTAAAGCCACCCCTTACCCAACAATTGTGTTTTGTTTGGGGAGCACATCCGGCGGGCTCTGTGCTTAGGGGACTATATGCACTGCCAGGAACCAACCTGGGTAACTTTTGGAAAGGCAAGTGCCATACAACAATTTGTTAGTCCTTGGAGGTTATTAACTAGCTGTAGAGTCATTTTACTTTTCCAGAGTTCCCCCAAAATAAAACAGAGCAACCCTATGCTCTAAGAACATGAGCAGGAATAATCTGTGAAACCGTCCTTCCTTCTCGGCCAGAGAAACCAAATTTCAGCTAGTCAAAGAACTGGAATATAAAAATCTAAGCTGGGCATCTCATTCTGTTCCCATTAAGACTTCTTACTGTGGACGCCCCCTCGTATGGAATGTGCTCACATTCCGCTATATTATTTACACACGAATTTTGCTGTATATGTTTAACTTAAGATTTACATGTGTAATATACACACATGTATATAATTTATATAAATGTATATATGTATGTATATATGTGTGTATATATATACATACATGCATACGCACATACCTACAATCTCACCTAAGGAGCATAAATACAAGACTAACAGAGGTGTGCTTCTGAAAAATCTGCTCCAAGTTCCTTATTATAACTTCCCTTTCTCTTTGGTTTTAGCATCCAGCAGTGCTCAGGCCTGTAACATATAAGGTAAGCACCCACTAAACTCTCTCTGGTCCTATTGTGATTTAACTGCCACACAACTGGATTTTCATATTGGTTTTCGCTATAAGCCTACATATTGTGTTTTATTGATTTAAAGTATTTTGTTATTGCGATTTTGGGCCACACTTGGTGGTGCTTAGGGCTTACTCCTGGCTTTGTGGGACAATATGGGGTGACAGGGAACAACCATGGGTTGGCAGTTTGCAAAGCAAGTGCCATACCTGCTATAATATCTCTCCAGTCCAAATTTTAAAATTATTAATCATTGAAGCAAAGGAAACACCGGACAGTTAAAGAATAATTTAGCATGTTAAGAATAATTTAGCAGGGACTGGGCGAAGGCACAGAGGGGAGGGCGTTTGCCTTGCATGCAGCCAACCCAGGTTGATCCTCAGCCTCCTATATGGTCCCTGAGCACCGCCAGGAATAATTCCTAATGGCAGAGCCAGGGAGTAACCCCTGAGCATCTCTGGGTAGGTGTGACCCAAAGAGCAAAAAAAAGAATAATTTTACAAATTAAAGTGCTATGTGCGATATGAAGCAATCCTTTAATTTTACCACAGGGTGGAGCTCAAATTCCTTATGAGTTTGGAATTGTAAGTCAGGTCCATAAATAGGAACAGGGAAAGTCTGAGCAACAAAGAGCTTTTCCACAGAAAGTTATAATAGCTCCTATCCCTGGTCTTATAATATAACCACAAAGTCCTAAAAGTCAAAATGCAACACACTAATTAAGATGTTATGGACTACAATATAAAACGTAATTGTGGTACATTACTTTTTTTTATCATTTTGTTATTTAAAAGTAACTTAATAACACAAAAATGCAAGATTTTGACGACCAGTCAGCAGCCAAATTCCTTACACACTTATTCTACATACTAATATAATATTTCTCCCATACATGTATGGTTTACCGAAGTAAAACTTTTCTTGTATATGTTTTCAGGGTTTTCCTTTTCCTGTTAAATCTGTTCTGGATTTTGAATCCAGGTATCATATTTAACATGCTCTGAATGTGAGCAAAAAATTCAACCACTTATCAAATATACATGATAGGTTGAAGAAAGTACCAGTTCCGTGAGGGATTGAGAATCACATGATGGAAATTGTGGGAAGGACCTGAGAATGAAACACAAATATAAGTAGTTGTGCTAGCAAAAACAATGTAGAATTACAGGTGAGCAATTTACCTAAGAGGATCAGAAGGTGGTGGTGAGAAGTGGGTGTAGTATAGATGAGAAAACTTCATCATGTCTTCATTAATTATTAAAGCAAGATGGTAAGTTGAGATTTTATATATGTAATATACTATACTATGCTATGCTATACTAATAGAATAGAATTTATATTTATAATAATATAATTATATTATATTCACTGTATCACTGTATCACTGTTTTCCGTTATCATCGAATTGCTGGAGCGGGCACCAGTAACATCTCCATATGACCTGTCTCATGTAAGTAGAGCCCAAGGGCACCTGCTTGTTCCAGGAACATAAAGAGCCTCAAACCATTCCATCAGGTCATGGGAATGAGGTCTATAACTGTTACTGATATTTGGCATATCAAATACGACACGGGTAGTTTGCCAGGCCCAGCCTTGTGGGTAGCATACTCTTGTAGTCATCTCAAAGTCCAGTATTTATTGATGAAGCAGCTGTGTGAGCCGGGCTGTGACAGGCTCTTCTGCTGGGTGGAGTTCTGACGAGGGGAAGTCCGGATGTAGAAAATGGAGGCCCTCATGGAGTCGGGGGTTGTCTGGCTTGTTGTGAGACACTGCTGGGGTGGCCGGCCAGGGCTAGAATCCACCATCCCTCCCTGGTGCCTCACGAGTGGCTGGGCACAGGGAGAACCAGTAGCAGCTCTGCCCCCATGTCTGTGAGTCTCTGGATCAGCATTGCTGGGCCTGATTAAAAAAGACTGCTGCAGGGGTGGATCTCGATGAGCCGGGCTGTGATAGGCTGGTCTGCTGGGTGGAGTTCTGACGAGGGGGAAGTCCGGATGTGGAAAATGGAGGCCCTCACGGAGTAGGGGGCTGTCTGGCTCGTTGTGAGGCTCTGCTGGGGTGGCGGGTCAGTGCTTGAACCTGCCATCCCTCCCAGGCACCTCACGAGCGGCTGGGCACAGGGAGAGCCAGTAGCAGCTCTGCCCCATGTCATTATATTAATTATATTATATGTACATAAAGAAATTATGTATATATACATATATAAAGAAACTATATATATATAGTGTGTGTTGCTTTTTTTTGTGCTGGCTACACCTAGCAGTGTTCAGGTCCTAATCCTGGCTCTGTGCTTGGGGGACCTTCTAATTCCAGGGATCAAATCTGAGCCTCCCAGCAGTAAAGTCTGTGTTCAGCCCCTTGAGCCATTTCTCGAGCCCGACAAGCCTATTTTTTTTGCATATGCCTGACATTTTTCGTGAAGGAAAACTAACATAATTAACATAAAGTACTGCATGGCACAGGAAATAAACAATCTTAAAGGAAGTGTGTTACTTGAGCCTCATTTACATTAAACTTTTGGTGAGAAATGATTTTACCTTTCAATGGGAGCTGGAGCGCTAGCACAGCAAGTAGGGCATTTACCTTGCATGCAACAGGTAGGGCATTTACCAGCATCCCATGTGGACCCCAAGAGTAATTCCTTGTGCAGAGCCAAGCATAACCCTTGGGCATTGCTGGGTGTAGTCCCCAAATCAGAACATTTTATGAGAGTTTAAGTCTCCTGAGAGGGTTGGCAAAGAGATGTTAAGAAAGATAAGAGACTCTCTCTTAGGCAATTTTGCAAGAAGGGACTGGAAAGCACTAATTTGCCTTGTAGATTCTCCATGGCCTTAAAAAGACTTTTTGGGGACTGGGCGGATAGCTCAAAGGTACATGTCCTGCATACATCCCCCTTGAACACCTCCAAGTTTGCCTCTGATGGAACTTCAAATTGCTGGTGCTAGCACTGAAGCATCAGGCCTACACAGTCAAGTTAGTGTTACCACGATTAACCCCCAGTTCCCTGAAGCACTGTTTAGGAGGCACCTCTCAAAAAAGGTAAATAAATAAAAAAGAACATTTATTTTTTTGTATTTTTTATCTGCCTACGATTCCTTCAAGGTTTTCATGTAATCACCTCTACTGACAAAAATGAACCATACCAGATTATTGCAAGCGCATGGAACTGTCTAGGAAATTTAATATTTTAGAAAAGTTAAATGAGTGTAGAGATAGTATAAAGGTGAAACACTTACTTGCCTAGTGTGTGACTGTGGTCGCAGCAAACTGGGTTCCATTCCTGGCGCTTCGTGTAGTCCCCTGAGCATCTTCAGAAAGATCCCTGAATGCAGAGCTAGGAGTAAGCCCTAAGCATTGCTAGATGTGGCCCCCAAAATGAATGAATTAAAAAGAAAGAAAAGGAAGGAACAAGCGAAGGGAGGCGAGAAAAGATTAAATGAAAACACTATTAAAAAACCTCACTGAAGACATCCAATGTCTGCTCTAGCCACAGGAGAAACAAATACTTGGCACTCAAAGTCTATTGGTTATCTATAAGAAGAGATTCATCGTAAGAACTGACTCATAATTATGGGGGTCAGGAAGTGAAATGATCTGCTATCTGCAAGCTGGAGAACATCAAAAATGGCAGGGTACAATTCAGTTCAATTTCAAAGGCTTGAGACCCAGAGAAACCAGTAATGTGTATGTTGTAGTCCAAAGGCCCAAGATTCAGTCCAAGGCTAGGAGAAGATGGTCACAGCTCAGCCAAAGAGTAAATTCATCCTTCCTCTTCCCTTTTTTTGTCCAAAAGCAGATAATGAATTGCATAATGCTTACCCTTGGTGATCAACTCAGGGGTAATTGATTTTACTTGATTTAGCTAGCCCGATGCTATTGTCTTCCAAAAACACCATCAATGGTACACCTAGAAATGGACATCTGTATATTTACTCTTTGGCATTCAGCAGGTAACACCGTGAAACTGTCTGTTGATGGAAGAAACAAGCAGTAGTCAGAAACCATCCAAGGATTTGGGAACTTTATTTAATCTCTGCTATCATGCAGAAACAAGCAGTAGTCAGAAACCATCCAAGGATTTGGGAACTTTATTTAATCTCTGCTATCATGACACCATCTGGTTATTGCCCTTGCATCTGGAAACATATGTGGGGGAATCAGATTCCATGTCTGTCTGTCTATACTGTCTGTACTGTCTTCACGTTCATCATCGATTTGCTCGAGCAGGCCCAAGTAACATCTCCATATGTCCTGTCTCATGCTAGTAGAGCCCAAGGGCATCTGCTTGCTCCAGGATCATAAAGAGCCTCAATCCATTTCGGAATGAGGTCTGTAATTGTTACTGGTATTTGGCATATCAAATACACCCAGGTAGCTTGCCAGGCTCTGCCGTGCAGGTAGCATACTCTTGTAGGCATCTCTAAGTCCAGCAATTATTGATGAATTGCGTGGCCGCTTATGGCCGCGCGAGCCGGCTGTGATAGGCTGGCCTGCTGGGTGGAGTTCTGAGAGAGAAGAAGAGAGAGAAGTCCTTCTTCTGAGAGAGAAGTCCAAATGTGGAAAATGGAGGCCCTCATGGAGTGGGGGGTCGTCTGGCTTGTTGTGATGCTCTGCTGGGGTGGTGGGCCAGGGCTAGAACCCACCATCCCTCCCAGGCACCTCGTGAGCGGCTGGTCACAGGGAGAGCCAGTAGCAGCTCTGCCCCATCTCTGCGAGTCTCTGGCAAGCATACCTGAGCCGGATTTAAGAAAGACTGCTGCAGGGTGGAACTCGATGAGCCGGGCTGTGATAGGCTGGTCTGCTGGGTGCAGTTCTGATGAGAGAGAAGTCCAGATGTGGAAAATGGAGGCCCTCATGGAGTGGGGGTCCTCTGGCTTGTTGCGAGGCTCTGCTGGGGTGGTGGGCCAGGGCTAGAACCCACTATCTCTCCCGGGTACCTCGTGAGCGGCTGGTCACAGGGAGAGCCAGTAGCAGCTCTGCCCCATCTCTGCGAGTCTCTGGACCAGCATACCTGAGCCGGATTTAAGAAAGACTGCTGCAGGGTGGAACTTGAAGAGCTGGGCTGTGATAGGCTAGTCTTCTGGGTGGAATTTTGACAAGAGAGAAGTCCAAATGTGGAAAATGGAGGCCCTCATGGAGTGGGGAGTCGTCTGGCTTGTTGCGAGGCTCTGCTGGGGTGGCGGGCCAGGGCTAGAACCCACCATCCCTCCCGGGTACCTCGTGAGCGGCTGGTCACAGGGAGAGCCAGTAGCAGCTCTGCCCCATGTCTGCGAGTCTCTGGACTGGCATACCTGAGCCAGATTTAAGAAAGACTGCTGCAGGGTGGAACTCGATGAGCTGGACTGTGATAGGCTGGTCTGCTGGGTGGAGTTCTGACGAAAGAGAAGTCCAAATGTGGAAAATGGAGGCCCTCATGGAATGGGGGGTCCTCTGGCTTGTTGCGAGGCTTTGTTGGGGTGGTGGGCCAGGGCTAGAACCCACTATCCCTCCCAGGCGCCTCATGAGCGGCTGGTCACAGGGAGAGCAGTAGCAGCTCTGCCCCATGTCTGTGAGGCCCTTATATACACCAAAGATTCCATGTCATAAGGGAAATTATATATCACCTATATATCTGCCAGTGAATACTTTAAAATGCTAATTTACATAACTATAGATATAAGCATTTCTTTACAGAAGCTAAAGATTATTTTTTTTTCTCATTATGGAGTATGATCATTTTATTTATTTTTTTTTAAATTTTTTTATTTTTACAATTACAAAGATATACAATTAAAAAGTTCATATTTGGGTTTTGGTCATACAGTGTAGCAGCACCCATCCCGCCACCAGTGCCCATCTCCCACCACCAACATCCCGGTTCCCTCCCCCTCCTCCCAGCCCTCCTCCATGGCAGGTTAAAGATTATTTTTAAAAAAGTCAAGACTTTGTGTAGACTAGCAGACTCACAGTTTATTTATTTTTGCCGCCTCTATTTAACAAGAGAAGTTGAGATAGTTTATAATGATATTGTAATTCGCTTGTTAAATGATTTTTCTTTCTGTTAGACACTGTTTTAAATGTACTAAGGTCTATCATTGAGTCTGTACAGTAAAGGATATGGATTATCTCCATTTGACAGATGAGATTAGAGGGTGTGAGCAAATCTGCCCACTTTTGGCCAGGAATGGAAATATGGGGCTACAAAGTTGCTTCTTCAGTTTCCAAGACCTACATTTCTAACCACTTGGTATTAAAAACTTAGCTACCTTCAGGAGCATTTATACAACTTCAGCAAGAGATGGCTTCCCTAGGATTCATAGTTCAACGTTAAATTGATCTTGTATCCTCGGACCTACTGAATCTTTATCAGGTTACCAGGAATTGAACTAATAATTTTATGAAAATTTACACTGGACAGTCTACTCATGTTTATAGAATACTGTATAAGAACCTGACATATAAAAATATCTGCTAAATAAAAAAGAAAGGACCTTGGATATATTATGTCAAATATTGGAAGCATTATGTCAAATGTACCACATGAATGATATTCTCTAATATTGTTAATAAATACTCTATAGTTGGAACTTAATCCTTCATATTTCACAGATAATAAATGGAGGTGAAGGGCACGTTTCTGGAGATCCAAGTAAAGAGCAGGTTTGGGTTTTGATGTGATGTGCTTGATAGTTACATGACCCACTTTGCAGCCATAGAACACCACCACGTTTGTCCCATGGCCCCAGGACTAGTACTGGTTCATCCATCACGTTTGTCCCATGGCCCCAGGACTAGTACTGGTTCATCCACCACGGCTACCTATAACAGTAACCATTCAGATGCACTTATGCTGTCACTTGCTATGTTTCTAATACCACCTCCTTCCAAATTTGCTGAAAAAATAGGATATAATTTTTACCTTTATTATAGAGTCAAGATAGTATCTCAATCAGTGAGACTTTTCACTGTCTCTGTCTGTCTTCCCATTCATCATCGATTTGCTTGAGTGGGCACCAGTAACATCTCCATATGTCCTGTCTCATGCAAGTAGAGCCCAAGGGTACCTGCTTGCTCCAGGAACATAAAGAGCCTCAAACCATTCCATCAGGTCATAGGAATGAGGTCTATAATTGTTACTGGTATTTGGCATATCAGATAAGACACGGGTAGCTTGCCAGGCTCTGCTGTGTGGGTAGCATACTCTTGTAGTCATCTCTAAATCCAGCATTTATTGTGAGCCGGGCTGTGATAGGCTGGTCTGCTGGGTGGAGTTCTGATGAGGGGGAAGTCCAGATGTGGAAAATGGAGGCCCTCATGGAATGGGGGGGTCGTCTGGCTTGTTGTGAGGCTCTGCTGGGGTGGCGGGCCAGGGCTAGAACCCACCATCCCTCCTGGGCACCTCGTGAGTGGCTGGGCACAGGGAGAGCAAGTAGCAGCTCTGCCCCATGTCTGAGTCTCTGGATCAGCATACCTGAGCCGGATTTAAAAAAAGACTGCTGCAGGGTGGATCTTGATGAGCCGGGCTGTGATAGGCTGGTCTGCTGGGTGGAGTTCTGATGAGAGGAAAGTCCAGGTGTGGAAAAGGAGGCCCTCATGGAGTGGGGGAGACTTTTTAAATTTTTTATTTTTTAAATTTTATTATAATATCATGAGATATAAAATTACAAAGCTGTTCATGATTGGATTTAAGTCATACAGTGTTCCAGCACCCATCCTTCCATGAGACTGGTTTTTTAGAGTCCTTGTTTTGTATAAATGTATCAAAATATATAATGATAAAACTGAAAATACTTCAAATAACTTAAAATCATCTAACTCGATATTTTGACATTATAATTTCAAAATTAGCCTGCCAAATTAGGCTTCCAAGGAAACATTATCTAGGGAACTTGTTGGTAGCAGCCAGTGATTCAAACCTTTTCCTGAGCTATTCTCACAGCTAGTGCCAGGACGCACATTCCACACCATTCCCCAAACTCTAGACCCTCCCAGGGCTATGAAGACTTCACAGGGTCTCGCACCATCACAGCTGGGGGTGCACCTCTTGGGAGAGCCTTCTGTGGCACTTGCTCTGTGTGAGCTGACCGTGTTTCCTCTGACCGTGACCCTGGCTGGAGTCAGCAAGCGCTAGGCAAACCTATCCACGGCTGGTCTGTGATCTCCCTTAGTATCTGCCAGTAGCTGAGAGACCACTCCTTTCATGCCAAATATTTGAGAAAAATTCTGTTTGCAAAATCTGTTGATATCAAAGATAGGCTGAAACCAAGGGATCTGTTGCAACCTGAGGAATCTGGAAAACTCTGCCAGTGGACTCCATCTCTAGCTAGTGACTGCAGATAACACCCTCAGCTCCAGCTGTGCCCAGTGAGCTTAAGAGCAACATACTCACTTTCAACTTCCCTGACTTAGTTCATAGGCTGATTTTCTGGGTCATCAACTTTCACTGGCTCTTGGGCTCCAGTCATCCTGATTGGTCATTAGGCTTCATATTGTACCATGAGCAGAAGGCTGGGATCCAAGGTCAACACCGTAGGCCTATACCCACAAGCTTCAATTCTAATAGACCGTTAAAGCAGAGCTACAAAGAAAAGGTGTTTGTTTTGAAGAACAGAAATAAGCTCAGAACAACAAAGCTGAGGAAATGGAGAAATTCACCCCAGTTGATGAATCACCCCAAAACCCTGGTGAAAAATAAGCCTAGTGCAGTAGAACTAAGTAAACTATTGGCCAAAGTCTACAACTCAACAGCCTTGCTGATGTTCTCGGAAACCAGGAGAACAATGAATGAGAACTACAATAAGGAAGTGAAAATACGAGAACATTCCCAACAAAAATTATACAGGTTGGGTATCCACAGATGGCTGAGTGGTTTTAAAGTGCCTGCTTGAAACACAGACCAGGAGGACTTGTCAATGGTTGGAATCTACCACAGGTGTGTGGGGGTCAGAGGTTAGGTAAGATATAGAAGAAACCAGTGTACTAATAATTGTTGGGAATGGAAACGCCAGACTAGAACTGAGCATTGAATGTAGGCAAAAGATATACATGATAACCTCTAAATGTATGTATTGCAAGCCACAATGTGAAAAAGAAGAAAAAGAGAGAAGGAGGAGGAGAAGAAAAAGAAGGAGAAAGAGAAGGAGAAGGAGAAGAAGAAGAAGGAGAAGAAGAAGGAGAAGGAGAAGAAGGAGAAGGTGAAGAAGAAAGAAGAAAAGTGCCTGCCATAGAGGCATGCTGGGGAGCTGGGGGAGGGAATCTGAGGACATTGGTGTTGGGAAGAATGCACTGGAGGAAGGATGGGTGCTGGAACACTGTATGATTGAAACCCAATCATGCACAGCTTTGTAATTATATATCTCACAATGGTATAATAAAATTTAAAAAAAATAATAAAGAGCTTGCCTAGCAAAAAGACTTCAAATTCAATCCTCAGGGTAAGTTCAAACCACAAGTCCTGGGGTGATCGCTATAACCCCTGAAAAAGATTGAATACATGCTCTTCTAAGTGAATATAGATTGTTATCAAAAAGAGACTGTATGTTGACACATAGGTAATTTGTAGAAATTGAAGTCATATATAGTATCCTGATCACAAGGGTATAAAATAGAAATTAACCACATAAAAAAGTGGGGGAAAATCTCAAATATGTGGAAACTAAAAAGAAAAAAAGGTACCAAAAAAGTTATTGGACCAACGAAACAAAGGAGAACGTAAAAAGAACTGACCACAGGGCTAGAGAGATAGTACAGGAGGATGTAGGACACTTGCCTTATGCACAGTCATCCAGAGTTCAACCCTCTGCGCCCCACGTGTTCCCCTGAGACCAGCTAGGAGTGATCCCTGAAGGCTGAGCCAGAAGTAAGGGCACTACCACATGTGGCCTGAATTAAAAAAAAAATCTGACACAAAGAGACTTACATGATAAACCCTAAATGCCTGCAGGGCTAGCCGCAATGTGTAAAAGAAGAGGGAGAGAGACAGGGAAAGAGAGAAAAAGGGGGTACCTGCTATAGAGGCAGCCTGGGGGTGGTCGGGAGGGGTGTGGGTACATTGGTGGTGGGAATGGGGTTCTGGTGGAGGGATGGGTGCTGGAATACTGTATTTCCAAGAACCAATTATGAACACCTTTGTAATTGTATGTCCCACGGTGGTATAATAAAAATTTTTAAAAAATAAAGTTCAAATGTTTAGAGAGCTGGAACAAACAATTTGTAATAAAAAAATCTGACAACAAACTGATTCTGATAAGATCTATGGGATGCAGAAAAGCTGTATGAAGAGGGAAGATTTAGCAATATAGTCCTATAGCAAACAAAAGGGAAAAGTCTCAAATTATACAATTAAGTGTCATAGCTAAAAGAGCTGGGAAAAAGGAACACAGTCATCATCCTGTGTCTTGTTTAATCATAATCCTAGGTGATGTCTTTGTCAGTCACGTTGTATTCCCAGTTTCCTGCACTCTTGTGTTTTCTCCTTCTTTTGGGATAGTCTTTAATTTGCTAAAGAACATTTTCCGTGACTCCTTGTGGAAGGACACATCTGTGATTAGTTTACAGATAACATGTACATATGAAATTATCCTATGTTATGACCGAGATGAAAATAACTTTCTCAGATAACTTGGAAGGCATTTCCTGATCGAGTCTAATAATACTGTTGGGAAGTTACATGTTTGTTTGGGATTTTTGTCCCCCTTAGTTTCACCTTTCTCCCAAAGCTTTTTAGCATTTATATTTCATGGGAATGGGAAATTTCACTGTTAGTATTTCCATGTGGGTACTTTATTATCTTTTTTTTTTTTACTGAATTTGGGCAGGCAGTTTTTTATTTTAGCCTGAGAGCTTATATTCCTCATTTCTGTGAAATACCATCATATGCTTCATGATAACCTTCCTGCTTTTATAAAACTCCCATGAAGCAGACATTGGAATTCCCAAGTTTCTCCTGTAATTTGTAAAATAAAACCTAGGTTTTGTAAAGGTTTTAGTTATAGAAAAGATGTGAAGACACAATGGACTTCTTATATATCAAGTATCCATTTTCTTGATTATTAATACTTAATATTATGGCATACATGTTTCTATAATAGTATGGTATGTGTATTATAATGAACCAATATTGATACATTAACATTAAGCAAAGTCTTTATACATTTTGCCTTAAATTCCAATACTATTTAATTGTGTTGATCAAATTGTTTCATCTTTGGCATTAGAAGCTCTTCACTCCTGTGTCTGTATGACATATGTGTGTTGTTCTGTTATGTTTTATTTTGTTTTAGAAATTCCTTACTGGAACTATCATATGCTCCAGGTTCAACCTGTGTTTCCTGCCGCAGTTCTAAAATTGACTGTTTCTCCATCCAAGGAGTCGTGGTTTATTTGGGAGAAAGTAATAATAAACAGAAGATATGGATGCCAGGTGTCGTGATGGCTGCTGGTCTGTCTGGCATCTAGTCCCTTTCAGTTGGCAGGTGAAGGAAATAAATGTTAATATGGTAACTCATGTATATATAAATACTTTGAGGCAACCATCTATATGTAGAAGTAAACAATAGTTCATATAGATGCTTTCAACTAATTTATTATCACACAAATCATTTTAGTGTTTAATTGATAAATTTCTCCATGCTTAATGAATCACTATTCAAACACTGGAAAATATGACTGCCAAAACCTGTTATCCAATTATTTACTTGCTCAGTGCCAAATTACATGTATAACAGTATCAGAATTTTTCATCTATATTTGAAACAACTATCAGCTTGAATTTAGGGGTTTTTTTGGTGTTTTTTTTTCCTTTTTGGGTCACACCTGGAAATGCTCAGGGGTTATTCCTGGCTCTGTACTCAGGAATTACTCCTGGCAGTGCTTGGGGACCATATGGGATGCCGAGGATTGAACCTGGCTCTGCTGGATGCAAGGTAAACGCCCTACCCTGCTGTACTATCGCCTCCGCCCCTGAATTTAGTTTTTATGTATATCTTTTTGCTTGTAGTCTTCCAGACTATTTACAAAGGTGCTAAAATCAGAACCTTTTCACTCATGTTTCTCAGTGAGAATTTTCATATACTTATAATAATATTTTGTCACAGCATATGCGGAATCACAGAGATTCCATGCCCTCCTGAATGACTGTTTTGAATTTGTATAAGTAGGAACTGGAGAGAAAATGCAGGGATTTAGACACTTTTCTTGCACATGGCTGATTCCAGTTTGGCCCCTGATATCGCATATAGTTCCTTGAGTACTGATCCCTGAGCACAGAGTCAGGAGTAAGATTGGAGTGTGTGACCCACTCCACCCCAAACTTGTGTACTTAAGATTTACTGTTCACACTTAAAGATTCTGTGGGTCCTGATTGTAACTGCTGCCCTGTGTCCACTATTACATTATCAGGCAGAATAGTTTCAGCATAAAAAATCCATTGCTGTTCACCTATCAGCTCTACTCCACCCTTATATTACATAGCTACTTAACTGTTTACGATCTGCATAGATAAGCCTTTGCAGGAATGATATATACATTGACTCATACAATGTAAAGCCTTCTTTTTTGCTTTTTGAGTCACACCCGGCAATGCTCAGAGGTTACTTCTGGCTGTATACTCAGGAATTACTCCTGGTGGTGCTCGGGGGACCATAATGGATGCCAGGGATCGAACTCAAGTCAGCCGCGTGCAAGGCAAATGCCCTACCCGCTGTGCTGTAGCTCCAGTCCCCCAATGTAAAGCGTTTTGAGACAGGTTTGCTACTCAGCAATATGCCTTTAAGATTATGTATTTTATGCTGAATAGTATACCACTGTTTTAGAATATCTTGCTTCAGGTTTTGATAATTATGAATAAAGCTTCTCTAAGCATTGATGTAGAGGGTTTAATGTGAATATAAACTCTGAGTCAGTTTTGTTAACTAACTGGAAACATGTTACTAACTGGAAACTTCTGGAAGTGTACCTGGAGTACCAGGGTATAGCAGGGTCCGAGTTTATTTTCCCAAAATAGCTGGAGAAGAATGTTAGAAGGTCCCAAAGTCCAATTTTCTGGTATTTATCAATATACATCTGTAACTATTTTCACTCCTAATTAACATATATCATTAGCTGGTAAGTTTGGCACTGTTCATGATGAGGTCAGTGTAGAGGGGCTTCATTACTGGCTGTGGTGATGGCTGTTTTTAAGCAAGTCATTTTTAAAGTGGATTTATAGGACAGCGTTCCTGTTTTTAATTATGCACAGTCCTTCTGTTAATAGCACAAGACCATAATTACCTTCTTAGAGTGAACCGCTCAGTGCTACCCCGTCACCAACTTCCCAATCTGTAAGAACTTTTGATCTTTTGACTAGTACCACACTCACCATTAGATGTTCCCCACCCATGATACTGAATTATGTAGAGCAGGGGGAAAGTTGGAGAGGCCAGATAACATAGTCCATTGGCTACAACCCTTCATCCTTAACAGCAGGTTCTTGAAACAAGCAGTCAGTAGCTGTGAAGCAGAAGGGGACAACTTGAATTTGCAGGGGGCAAAGACAAAGTGAGTACCTCAGGTTGCTGAGACTGACGTGGACGGGAGCAGAGCACAGTAAGACAGTGCAGGAAGTCACCATAGACGAACATGGAGAGTGCGAGGGAAAGTCACATAGAACAAATGGGGCTAGTACGAGACTGGCTATATAAGCGTCCACCCTGATACCCGCTGTGCTGTATCAGAGATGCCACGTCTAAATCACCACATAATGTCTCTTTAGTTGCTGTGAGGTGGCTGGGTGCTCAGATTTTTTAAAAAATTTGTATCTTTATTTAAACACCATGATTTACAAAGTTGTTCACAATACAGTTATTTCAAGTATTAAATATTTTAACACCAGTCACACCACCAGTGTGCCCTTACCACAACCAAAAACCCTAGTTTCCCCCCATCCTGCAAGCCGGCTCTTCTAGAGGCGCTAATTAATTACTTTATGTTGCTTATTGCAACATATATCTTATAAGTGCTAAAGTGGTGACTTTAGCAATACCAGTGGCTAAAGTCATGACCTTTTCATGGGAGCACACAGAGACAATCGCGCACGTCCCTGCCCCCCATTTCCTCTCTTCTCATAGCCCAGAAAACCACCTGGCAGAAACATTCACTGGTACAGAGCGTGAGCCAAACGTTGGTCTCAACTGAAGGTTTTTTAACTTTACCAGTGGTCATGCCCTATAGTTGTAGAACTGTTGCTCTCTACAACAGTTTTCTTATGTTTCTAAGTGGCATGGGAGAGAATGGAAAAACATGGGAATCAGGGAGTGAGATGGAGCTTCCTACACTCTGTACCTCCCTGCCCCGGCACACAGTGGAAATTCACGGCCCATCATTCGGGGAGAGGGCGAAAAACGCTAAATCGAGCTTGTGTTCATTTCTCCCACCATCACAGAAAATCTGTACAGAAAACTAATTCAGTTAGTTTCTATGTAGACTTGGATTAATCTACATAGAAACTAACTGAAACCTTCATGAACAAAATTGCTATGCAAGGGATAAAATGACAATATCCAAATGGACTGGAGACAGAATGGGAAGAAATCCAATGCAGGGTGACAAGCTGCAATCTGGAGGAGAATTCAAAGGTGTAGAACTTTACCCTGGTAAAGGCAGGGCCGGAAGAAATGCACTAAGCATCCAAGACTCCAATCCTATACTCCTATACTTATCAGCACTGGAATGGGAGGCAAGAAACTGGGGTGTATTAACAGAGGTTGGGCCACAAGCAAATCTGAAGTCAGAAAAGAATCTGCCTGGTCAGCAGCCTTACCGAGCAAGACAAAACTGACCTATTCACCTTGCTTCCTGCAGCCTCAGTGTTTGCCCTAGGTTAGAACTTTATTTCATCCGTTTCCTCTGGGCAGGCCTGAGTCTTTGATAATCTTTCTTCAGCCAGAGTTTTACTACCACTCTCAGGTTTTCAGCTTCCTTCATAGTGAAATCTTTCTGGAATGAAATGGTCGTTGTTTTGGTTCTATTTTTTAAAAATTTCTGGCATAGGAAATTTTTTTTCCTTTTCACAAAGGCACTTTTTATTTATTTATTTTTTGCTCTTTGGGTCACACCTGGAGATGCTCAGGGATTACTCCTGAATCTTGGGGACTGTATGGGATGTCAGAGATAGAACCCTGGCTGTCCGCGTGTAAGGCAGATGCCCTACTCGCTGTACTATGGCTCCGGCCCCAATAAAGTCTCTTTTTAAAAACAAAAAACAAAAACAAAAAACCGGGGCCGGAGCGATAGTCCATTGGGTAGGGCATTTGCCTTGAATGCAGCAGGCCCATGCCGGCCAGGTTCGATCCCGGCATCCCATATGGTCCCCGAGCACCGCCAGGAGTAATTTCTGAGTGCAGAGCCAGGAGAAACCCCTGAGCATTGCCAGGTGTGACCCAAAAAAAGCAAAAAAAAAAAACAAATTAAAAAAAACTGTCAGTAACAAATGTCATTTGGCAGCCCTGTGAGTGAAAAAGTTAGGCTCAGAAATATCAGGCTGAAGGGAAAAAAACAGCATGCCCAGAGATCCTGAAGGAGAGTTGGGAGTATTTAAGGCGTGGTCGATGACTCATGAGCAAATAGAAGAATGGAACAAGATATAATAAGGGAGCAAAACTGGAGTCATGCTCTGATAGTCCTTGTGTGTTATTATCAGGGTCTGTATTCATCTTTAATGGTCTTTTATGCTTATTTAGCAGTGGTATTATAAGGGAACGAGATAGGAGTCATACTCTGAGAGTCCTTACGTGTTATTATAGGGGTCCGTATTTCATTTTAATGGTCTTTTATGCTTGTTTAACATGGTATTATGGTTGGTTTTTAGGCATACAACGTTAAACACCAACACCCTCCCCAAAGTCCACTTCCCTCCATCAGACTTGTGCTCCCTCCCACCCACACTGTGCCTCTCTGAGAGGCACTTCTCCCTTTTAAAATAACCTTTGGCACCATGGCTCACAGGACGGTTACTGACAGGGTTTTGGGGCCACACTTTACCACCTTTCGGCACCTCCCCGGGTGAGCCCCAGCTGAACTGCCTCATTCCTTCCACTCCGGGATTTCTATTTTACCCAAATGCCATTTCTATGACGAATTAAGTTATTTTGCATTGGTATTTTTTGCAATAACTATAAACTGTACAAAATACAACTGAAAAAGAACTATCTGATGTCATTGGATTATACAAAATTTCAGGAAGGTTTGGAAAGGATGTCAAGATATACATATACGTTTGCTTGAATGTATGTGTATTTGTGTTTAATATGATGAAGTTGTTTATCATGCTGCATCGTTTGATGCAGCTCACTAAAAGCTATCCGAGGTCTGTAGGCAAGTTCCTAATAGGGCAAGTCCTCAAAGTCACCCTCTGTGGTCAAAGGACCGGATGGGTGAAGTATAGGCTTGGAGAGGTAGAGCTATAGGCAGAGCCCCTGTGTCCTGATGTTTGCCCTGGCCAGACATCTCTGAGATCAGAGGTCTCATCTGATGGAGAATCAGCAGAGTGATTCTGAGTCACTGGGGAGTTTCCTTGACGGATACTTTCACCCCAGGATATTTCTCTCGTTCCCCCCTTTTTTTCTGAGGATGTGTGGTTTGGGTCACACCCAGCAGTGCTCAGAGCTTACTCCTGACTCTGTGCTCAAGGGTCACTCCTGTGCCGGGGGTCAAAATACGGTTTAAGGCATGCGAAGCAAGTGCCTTATCTTTTGTATTATCTCCTGGGCTCTCAGAAAAATTTTAATGATGCCTCATTCTATGTAGCTGCTGTGCCTTGTGTCAAATTACAGAGTAGTAATAAAGATAGGAGCTATGGGCACATAGAACTACTCATTTTCTGCCACATTACTTTCAGAGGATACACATGAATCTCTGTTTGTAAGGTTGTCGATTGTAGTAAATAACAGCATCCAAGTCTTGAAGCTAGTCAGGTTAGAAAGATTTAAGGCTTACACCCTGAAATGCTGTTATCAGTCTTTGCTAATTCTCTGCTCCAATTCTCTCTTGAGTTAAGTTCTTTTTAGGTAACCTGATTCTGTATGGATATGAAAGAGGATGTACGAGATGGCAAAATGCAGAGATTGACGGGAATGTCCCCTTAGTCGTGCCAGTTTCCTAAGGTCATGGTGATTGGATGTTTCTAGCCAACACCAAATCTTGGCACCCAGGTTCTATTTTAGTCTCCTATTGTTTATTCATGTAATGTTTCTCCTTTGTTTAATTGCCTGTACAGGTTCTACACTTATCTGAATAAAAGACAACTTCTTCCACTGATCCTTAAAGCTCTACTTGTCATGCTCCATTACATTTTTACACCTCCATCTCACCCTTACTTAGAATGATAGTTTTGCAAATATTTATCAAACATGTCACTCTAGTCCATACCAAACATGTCACTCTTCCCACTTGTTTCTTCCTTTCAGAATATTTGTCTCCCCTAATTATTAGTATAACCAGATCATTTCCATCAAGAAGTTGTTTAAATAACACCTTCTCAGTGAGCGCTACTCTCACATTCCTATGTCAAATTGTAAACCACCTGCTTTATATTTCTGCATTCTCAATTTCCCTTACTTTCCATACTCTTTCTGGGCCCATGATTTTGTATATATATATTTTTTGCTTTTTTTGGGTCACACCCAGCAATGCTCAGGGGTTAGTCCTGGCTCTGTACTCAGGAATTACTCCTGGCAGTGCTCGGGGACCATATGGGATGCCGGGGATCGAACCCGGGCCGGCACAGGCCGTCAGCGTGCAAGGCAAACGCCCTACCCGCTAGGCTATCGCTCCAACCCCCGATTTTGTATTTTCTTAAAGATGAGTATTATTCCATTGTGCATACATGCCACAATTTCCTTATTCAGGCATCTGTTTTGGGGCACTCGGGTTATTTCCAGATCTTGTCTATTGAGAATAGTACTGCACTGAACATATGAGTGTAAATGTGTTTGGGAAATAGTGGTACAGGGCACTTGAGAAATAAATCAAAAAATTGAAATTGCTGGATCAGACCCCTATCTTACACCTCACAGAATAGTAAATTCAAAATGAATTCATGACCTCTATATGATACCCGAATCTATACATTATATTGAAGAAAACATAGGCAGAACCTGAACCCTTCATGACACTAAATCAGAGGCATCTCCAATGACTCAATGCCTTTGGCCAAGCCAACAAAAGCAAAAATAAACAAATGCAAATACATCAAATTAGAAAGTTGGGACCTGGGCCGGAGCGATAGCTCAGCGGGTAGGGCGTTTGCCTTACACACAGCCGGCCTCTGCCGGCCCAGGTTCGATCCCCGACATCCCATATGGTCCCCCGAGCACCGCCAGGAGTAATTCCTGAGTGCAGAGCCAGGAGAAACCCCTGAGCATTGCCGGGTGTGACCCAAAAAGCAAAAAAAAAAAAAAAAAAAAAAGAAAGTTGGGACCAGAGATATAGTATAGTACATAAAGCACTTACCTTGCACACAACCAACTCAGATTTGATCCTTGGTATCACATATAATCCTCAAGTTCGCCAGTAGTGATCCCTGAGTATAGACTGAGGCGTAAGCCTTGAGCAAAGCTGGGTGTAGCCCCAAAAGAAATGAAATTTTTTAGTTAGTTTCTGCATCAACAAAAGAGATGATGACTAGAATAAAATAATATCATGTAGACCAGAATATCTGCTCACTGCTCATCTGACAAAGGGTTAATATTCAAAGACATATAAAGCCCTTGTAAAAACAAACAACCTTATCAAAAAATGAGAAGACATTAACAGATACTTCCTTAAAGAAGACATAAGCGGTCAACCTGTTCATGAAAATCTGTCTTCATTATTACCATTTGGAAATACAAATAAAAATAAGCTATCATTTCACCCCAGAGAGATTGGCATATATGGAAAAGAACAATAACAACATGGACATGGAGGAAAAGGGACCCTAGTCCACTGTGGGTGGGAACATCGACCAGTTCAACCTCTATGGAAAACAATATGGACACCTCAAAACACCAAGAATTGAGCTTACAAATTTATATCTACTTACCAAGTGGGTCTGTGTTATTTTCCTCTTCTCTGTGTTGTGATATAAGCTCCATGAGGACAGATACTTGTGTATTGGTTGCTCACTAATATAACTGAAGTACTGAATAGCAGCACACTGTGAGTGCAAAAAACATATTTCCTGAGTGAACAAATTAAGTCACAAGGCAGTAAGATAGAGCCTAGGTGAAAGTGACATCTGACTAAGTTGATATTCTCAAACAACAACACCTAATGCCCTGGATTAAGCTGAATGATGTGTTTAGGCTACAATCACTATGAACAATTTCTCATCCTCACACCTCCTCCTTTTTCTTGTCATGGTCTCTGCCTTCCAGAACTCACCTCCTCTTGTGGTATGAAACATTATAGACATGTGCATATATGATCCTTTCGGGCTCTTTGAGAGCCATAATACCCAGATCAATTTGGATTTGAGATGACTCTTTTGCTTACTGCAGGTGATTACTCAATATTTTGTTTCTCTACCTATGCTGCTAAGTAAAAGAGTTTGTCAAACAGTGCTTTAGGCCACCATGCATGTTTCTTACATGAAGTAACACAATAAGGGTACACAAAAGACATTTAAAGAACTATTTTCCAAAATCATGAATGAAATGTTCATTGGCATAAAATGGAACGAATAACTAAGTACATGCAAAATAATTCAAATAAACATCAAAATTTATAATAATTAAAGCAATGTGCAGTTCCACAAAGGGACAAATAAATATATCAGTGTTAATTTTTTTCTTTTTGGAAATTTCAAGTTTCCAGAAGATGTAAGCCAAGGCACTTACCTTCATGGGTACACCAGTCTTTTCACTGAAAACCCTGAGGCTCCCTTAGGAGGGGGTGGGCCAAGTCCCCACCGTGCTGAAGCCCTGGCAGCCATACTCACACCTCACAGCTGCCACACACCAACGGCCCAACCCCACTGTTTCACAACTAATCTCAGCAGATGCTAAACCAATGAAACTTCCGGGCACACTGGTGTTCAGGATGAAAACTCTGGGGTCTTCTCAGAGTGGGAATGGGCAGGCTCCCCCAGCCCCTTACTTCTGGAAACCAGAAGCTGAAAAAGCTGCACCCATATTCCACAGTTGCCATCACGCAACTCATGATGCAGTTCCATAGATCCAGGAGTATTTGGAGCCACGCCTCCAAATACAGACATTCCAGGACACATTAGATGGGAAAGTAACATGGAAACCAACTAAGCTTAGTAAACAGACACAATAACACAGAAGGCTCAGTTAACAGCAAACAGCTTGGCAAATCCTCAGACTTCAAGAACTTAATGACCCCATGATAGAATGTAACAATTTTCACAAATGTTCTTTTATTGAAAATTTTATTTGTTTATTTATTTATTTGTTTTTTTTTAAGTATTTTATTATACCACCGTGAGATATACAAATAAAAAGATATACAATTAAAAAGTTCATATTTGGGTTTTGGTCATACAGTGTATCAGCACCCGTCCCTCCTCCAGTGCCCATCTCCCACCACCAACATCCCGGTTCCCTCCCCCTTCCCCATCCCTGCTCCATGGCAGGTTCTTTATTTCTTTCCCTTTCTCTCTCTTTCTCTTTTCCTTCCCTTCCAGACTATGGATTACAGAATATACATTAAAAGGTTGTCATGTGTATCCTTTTGCCTCTATTTAAAGCTCAGTTCTAGGTTGGCATTAGTACCCTCGACTATTATTAGCACCCTGTTCCATTTTCTGTCTTACCTAAACTCTGACTCCCACACGTTTGTGATGATCTCCACCTTTGACAAGACCTCCTGATATATGTTTCACTTAACCTTGGTATTTATTTGTTTTTATTTCTTTATTTATTTTTGCTTTTTTGGGTTACACCTGACCATGCTCAGGAGTTAGTCCTGGAGGTGTGGTTGGGGGACGATATGGGATGCCAGGGATTGAACCCGGTGAACCCGGGTCAGTCTCATGTAAGACTGTGCCCTATCTGCTGTGCTATGACTCCAGCCCCAATGAAATTTTTTTTGATAATTACAGTAGCCATTTCAATAAATTATTTTGTGCTTGTTAAAGGGGCAATCTTGTGGAAGTGGAAAACTGGGACAATGGTGGAGGCAAGGTCACAGTGGTGGTGAGGTTGGTGTGGAACCTTGAATGCTTGTAACGACTGTATTATGAACAACTTTGTAAATCATAGCGCTTAAATAAAGAACAATTAAAGTTGCATTGAAAAAATTTTTAGGTTTGCAGTATGCTATTAGATCTTCAGAACTTATCCATCACATATATATGCAAACACACATATACGCACACACACATATGAAATTTTGCACCATTTTGAGCAATAGCCCATTCTGTCCTCCATCCCCAGTCCCTGACAATCATGTTTATACTTTCTATTTCTATGAGTCCTAGTTTTCCAGATTCCACATATAAGTGAAATCATTCACTGCTTATCTTTCTGTTTCAAGCTCTTTCAAAGAGCTATGAAAGCATTTGGGGACTCAGAGTCTTTAGATACTAAAGTTAACCCAACCCTTTGTGTAATAGTTCCCAAAATGTTTGACTGTCCTTTTTCTCCCATTATAAATGGTCACTAAGGAAAAATGAAGAAACCATTTTTAGCAAATAACAAATACTTGCTAACATGTTTCAGATCCTTCCTCCTAGGAATCCAGTCATCTTTTCACACAGTTGATTCTGGATCTGAAAATTATCTAAAGAGTATGAATGAATGAAAACACAAATGTATGGAGACGTGTGTCCTTAGATTTCTTTCCTGTTTGCCTTCTTGTTTACTTTAGTTTTTATTTGTTTGTTACAGTGCCTGCCTAAACATGTATGTATTTTGCCCACAGAAATGCCATTGCCATATCTGTAGATTTCGGACAGATCAAGCTTTCTTGGCAGCTTTTTTTTGTTTTACTGGCCATGATTGTATTGGAGCTTTAGTTTGGAGTAAATAAACACTAACACTAGGCTTCCACTTTTTTTCTTATTTTTTTTTTTTCTTTTTTGGGTCACACCTGGTAATGGTCAGCGGTTACTCCTGACTCTGCACTCAGGAATTAGTCCTGGAAGTGCTCAGGGACCATATAGGGTGCCAGGGATCAAACCGGGTCAGCCACGTGCAAGGCAAACACCTTCCCGCTGGACTATCGCTCCGCCCCTGGCCTCCACCTTTTCAAGAGTCCATCATTGTTGTGAATATTAGTGACCCAAGACTTTTGATTGCAGCCCCTACTATCAGTTCATGTTATGCAGAGAAAGTTACTGCTGCTCTTAAAAGTCCTGGTACTCTTATAAACTGTGCATTCCTGTTGATGTCCTCAGACCCTTTCTGTGACACCTAGCCCTCTGAGGGTTTTCTGCTTCACACAACTGTTTTAAGCATGCTTATTTCCTTCAGCCTCTTTAGTTTCTACTTTGTTGTCATCTAGGGGACACAGCATTAATTGTCACTTCCTAATTTTCTAAGAGTCATCCTGTTAGCTAGTTTGTTCTATGCCTTAGAGTCATTGGTTAAGATACTAAATCTTGGACTAATAAAAAGTCTCCAAGTCAACAAATTCCTGCACATTCACTCTTATGCTCCAGGCCCATAGACAAAGCACCTTCAGTATCTAAGCCAGGTGATACTTGCGGGGCCATGAGGCGTTGATGAATAAACCAGGATTGGTCCTCTGCAAGGCAAGTGCCTTTCCAATCTGCTATCTCTCCAGTCTCCATGTGTAATTGTTTTAGCATCTGTTTTCAATTCTTGATGACTGTAGCTGTCAGAATGGATGATAATTCTGCATTTATTTATTTATTTATTTGATAGATTGCCAAACTGTTTTTTGGCCATTGATGGAATCTATGGCCATGCTAGACAGACAGAGTGTTTTGCAACTTGTTGAGAGGTCAGATTACCATCTGCACTGATTTTCTTCTAGCCAAGATTTCACGGAATTCCTCTCCTCTCTTTAAATCCCCAAAGTATAAACTAGCAATCATGGCTGTCATTTCCCAGCAAAAGGGTTATGCTGTCACCTGTTTCCTGTTTGAAATCTTAAGACATGTTTCCTTCCACCCTATTGGGGGACACATATTACTGATAATCTTAACCTGCCATAACCTTCTTCAGACTTCAGTGAATTAAAAGATATCTTATTATTAAAATCATACAAATACAGAAAAATTCAGAACGCAAATGTAGCACACAAATCTCATAAATCAAAGATCCCTTTAACCACCAACCATGAAAGAGAATAGTTTTGCTAGCTATCCCAGAAGCATTCCATGAACTCCCTTCCAAATACAATCCTAAATAACTCTTCCAGCATTTAAGGTGAGTAATCACTTCCTTACTTTTTATAGTTTTATTACCCACATGTACTTCTCTGTCCTTCATACTTCCTGTAGTAGGTAATTAGAGCTAAAGAATAATCAGAGTCAAGTTCAGCTGTTTAAAGTATTGACTGCTTCACTGCTTTGAGTTGTTAGCAGTCATCTGTATTCAATGTTTAGATTCCCAATTCATTAAACCGAGAGCAGTGCTTTCCAATTCTACAGATTCTATCCTTTTTACTTTGCCTCTTTCCCTCTCCTTACTGTTATTACAAAGTTCAGTAGATCACACACTTTTTGTGGTGCTCTCGGGATCCCAATAACAATACTGCCAGCGTCACACTCACTGATGTGAAAGATAAGGAAAAACAGCACTCAGATTATTAAAACAAAATGGAAAATATAAGAAGGAATTGGGGTAAAATTAAGTAATGAGAGTTCATGAAATTGAAATTGAACTTTAAGTGGTAATAATCTAGACTATACAGATGGCAAGATAAAGTACAATATGGATGAAATCTATATAATATAAAACAAGGTTACTTGAGTAAAAATTTAAAAAATAATAATAAAACAGCAACCCTGCAAAGCAATTCTCTTTTACTATTTCACTGATAAGGAAATAAAAGCCCACGGATGACACTTGATTTTCACAAGGCTGCACAGGTTGGTAAACACCGGGCAAGCAGGTACTGGAACTCACAGTAATTGTGCAGAGTCTCCATCTTATCAACACATCACACAGTCCCTCAAGCCAACTCCCGTGGCTCCAGGTCAGCTGCTCTGCTGTTTCCCTCCCGCTCTTGGAGTTAACACTCTACCTTCCTCTCTGCCCCCCACATTCTAGGTGTGCTCTGTTTGCTGGCCAGGTATGGGGGTCACCTGCCCTTAAACTCACCTAGTTCTCCCTCCTTTGCTTCTCCTGTTCTGAGGAATCTATTCAGGGTCTCTGGAAGGAAATCCATACCTTTATTAATTTTGCTGTTTGCTGTAAAAGAGTTTGGTTTTTCATAATAGGTTTTTAGAAGCTAAATCTAAAAATAATCGTGTGTATGTGCATGTGCTTGTGTGTGTGTATATTTGTGTGTGTGTATGTTTGGGATGGAGTTGACAAGAGAAGGGAGGCTAAGTAGAAACAAATGACACAGAGAAGCTGAATAACATTCAGGGTTGAGATATGGTTCAAGTGGAAGAGTAGCATGTGCAAGGCTCGAGTCTGATCTCTGGTACCACATGTGCTTCCCGCTGTCCAGAAGTTGTGGGGGGACCCAGGGCTCCCCACCACATTAAACGTACTGGCCCAAGAGGATCATATGATTGGTCAAGTATCAAACCATCAGACCCACAGTGCTGGGGTGAGTATCACCGAGAGCAGCCCTGGTCCCTCTCACAGTGAGATTCCTTTCCCTTACCAAATTACACATCTTCCAGAGTCAACCTCTTCATCTCTGCCTCCAGCACACAGAATGATGCCCGGTAGAGAGAACATATGCAGTATTTAAAGAATACATAAATGAATCACTTGATCACTTGAATCCCGTTATTCATCGATTTTCTCGGCGGGCGCCAGTAACATTTCCATTGGACCCTATCACGTGCCAATGTAGCCCAATGGCATCTGGTTGATTCAGGAATATGAAGAGTCTCAAACCGTTCCTTCAGTGTCTTTACAAGCAAGTCAGACCATCTTGTAGGTGGGCGGCCACGTGATCTTTTGACATCCCTTGGTATCCAGTCGGTAACGGCTCTAGTCCAGCGGTTGTCTCCAAATCGCATTACATGTCCAGCCCATCTGATTTTCGATGCCTTGGCAAACGAGACAGCATCCCTGATTCTGGAATAGCGACGGAGGTCAGAACTCCGGATTCCTTCTCTCACTTGAGTGAGGCGTGATATTCCAAGCATAGCTCTTTCGATTCCTCTCTGGGAGACCCGAATAGCATTCTCATCCTGCTTTCGTAGGGCCCAGGTCTCTGAGGCGTATGTTAATGCAGGGAGAATGGTGGAGTCAAAGAGATGTGCCGGAGCCGGAGGTTCTTTGTCCTTTTAGCTATTTCTTCGATGCCTTTGAAGGCATTCCATGCCGCTCTTTTCCTCCTGCACAGCTCAGGTTTTAGGTTGTTCATCATGTTGACTTCTCGACCTAGGTACACATAACTGCTGCATTCAGAGATGTTTGTTCCATTGAGAGTGAATGGGGCCTCAGGAACTAGTTCATTCTTCATGAACAACATAAATGAATAAGGACATTCAAATATTAAAAAAGAGGCAATAATGTGTGTATCAGAGACGGCATGTGTTGGGAATGGCTGACAGATGAAGAAACTGTTTTCTAGCAGGTAGTAGGAAGATGGTCATAGAGGATGTGGCCCCCAATTCCTCCACAGGCCTCACTTCTCCTTGAATAACGAAAATATACTTGTCTTATTTCTAAATTTCAAAGAATCATAATTTCTTCTTGTCTTTAAGGTTGGAAGACTAGCACAAGCTTGCAAACATTCTTTTTAGAATCAAGCAGAAATGCAGCAATATAATAATAAAGGTATATAAAGCCCAGAAGAGTATAGTTAGTAACTTTACATCCTATGTTATACTAATTTTTTTCTCAAAATTGACATATATTAGTATGTATAGTACATTATCTTGGATCTATACTATGATTTTGGTTAAGCACTGCTAGTATAAGAAAAGGGAAACCGCTAATGAGGTAGCAAAAACAAGTCAGCGAACTATAAGGAACCATGAAAGAAACATCACCTTATGACATTGATTTCCTCCAAAGCTATGTTTCTTCATAATAAGAACAGTGACTTTCCTATGGAAATCTGACTGATTGACTGCACCCACCACACATTTTTGCAGTAAAGCAAGTCAAACCCAGGACCATGTACATACAAGGCAAGTAATCACCACTAAGTTACACACCCAGCCTTATACCTGTAGCATTTTGATACAGAGATCTTTGTTAAATCTGAGTATCACTGTCTTCCCATTCATCATCCATTTGCTCGAGCGGGCCCCAGTAACTTCTCCATATGTTCTGTCTCATGCTAGTAGAGCCCAAGGGCATCTGCTTGCTCCAGGAAAATAAAGAGCCTCAATCCATTCCAGAATGAGGTCTATAATTGTTACTGGTATCTGGCATATCAAATACAACACGGGTAGCTTGCCAGGCTCTGCCGTGCAGGTAGCATACTCTTGTAGTAATCTCTACGTCCAGCATTTATTGATGAACCGAGCGGCCGCTTGCGGCTCGCAAGCCGGACTGTGTGTGCATCCAAATTAATCCTTGGGATGACAGCAATATTTTAAACCATAGACAGTGAACCAGATCTTTTGAAGTGCAAAAAGACGGGAGTGTATTTGTAGGGCAAAGGGGATACTGGCTGAAAGCTCGACTTCTGCACTCTGCCCTGCCACAAGCCAGTGATAGTCCCACCAGCATCTTCCAGCAACCAAAATATGATTTGACTTCCCCTACTCATGTTTGACTGAAGATAATTGATCATTATTTTCTTCCCAGGATTAGTACTTGTCAAAAAATAAAATAAAAATAAATGAAGGAACAGATGCAATGAGGGTAGTGGCTTGAAATGACCTTCAGAGTTTCTTCACTTTGTTTTTCTTTTTGGATCACATCCAGCAGTAATCAGGGGTTACTCCTGGCTCTGCACTCAAGAATTACTCCTGGCGGTCCTTGGAGAACCATATGGGATGCCGGGGATCGAACCTGGGTCGGCTGTGTACAAGGCAAATGCCCTACTTGCTGTACAATCTCTCCAGTCCCCCATATTTTGTTGTTTTCCATTTAAAGACTTAGGATAGGGAAGCAGGTAGGGTGCTTGCCTTGAACCTGGCCTATGTGGGTTTAATCCTGTACCACCCACTGTACCACCAAGAGTGATTCCCCCAGAGTAGTGCAAGGAACACCACTGGGTGTGGTCCCAGAACAAAACAAACAAACCCCCTAAACCTGGCTACAGTGATAGTACAGTGGGTACGGCCCTGGCCTTACATGTGGCAAACCAGGTTTGATCCTCGGAATCTCATATTATCGCCCAAGAACGGCCATCTCCAGATAAAAATAGAGTATTCCAAAGACCCAGAAGAAATTCCTCCAAATGATCAGTTTTTATGCCAAATGAAAATGTGTTACTATAATGCCCCCTGGTTATAGGGGAGAGAGGGTGTAGAAATGGGAAGCAGAGACAGTGATAGTGTGTCTTTTACAGATACAGTCTCCGTGACCTGGAGGATTAAGGATCTGAAGTTGGGGCTTTTTGCAACAAAGGGCATTTCCCACTTTATAAATAGTCTATTGAGTGGCTACATGATTCAGAATCAAAAATAAACTTTTACTTAGTTTAGTAAGTGAGCCCTAGTATTTTTCATGATAGTCATACTTAGTTCAGGGAAAAAACCTTCATAACTCTTCATTCACTCTTCTACCCGCCTAGACTGTGCCTAATGTGTAAACTATAATAGGAAGATCATTTCCTGCTCGCATTATCTGTTGTTATATTTGGCAATCAGGGTATTCAGGAACAAATATGAACTTTCATCCTGTTGACAGATAAAGAAAGACAAGTCTGTTCACATTGAGTTCAAGAATCTTGGTTAGATAGGGCATATTAATCTAAGGAAGAAAAATAAACTTTCATAATTTTATTTCATCCCTCCTCTTTCTTTCATCCCTCCTGGGCCGGCATGGGTCGGCCGCGTGCAAGGCAAACACTCTACCCGCTGGGCTATCGCTCCGGCCCGCAGAAATAGATTTTTGATCTCTGCATGTGTCATGTCTGCTGCGTCTTTGAAGCAAGCAGACAGACAGACTGGCAGACAGGGACTCCCTTGAGCAGTAATAAAACCAAGATGTGCATTACAGAAGTTACATTGTCTTCAATCCAAAAGTAGCTCAAAAATAGGAAGGCTGGAAACCTAGTAAGACATGGAAAAGGCCAGATAAATCCTAATTGGCTCCATCTAGTCTGGGTTGGATTCCATCCTCTGAGAGAAATAGCTCCAATAGACAAAAGACTATGAAATATTCTCTATAGTTATCTGGGTCTAGCTGTACTAGATTATAAGCTTTCGGTTGCGCAATTGAGCACATGCTATAAGAATATGAAAGAAGACCACCAGAAGTTTCTAGCTCTTCCCCTTGCCAACAAATAATAAGAATATGAAAGAAAATAAGAATATGAAAGACCATCAGAAGTTTCTAGCTCTTCCCTTGCCAGCGCCTTAGCAAAAATTCTTATTTACACAGATAGCTTTAAGTGGAGACAGTTTGGAAAAATCTATAAAACCAACTGCAAAGGTAAGTGAGGCACATACCCCATCTAAGGATTCTCCTGCTTCTCAAGTGTGGATGTGAGGTCTTTGGGGGCCACACCCACAGTGTCCGGGGGCTTATTTCTAGCTCTGTGATCAGGAATCCCTTCTGGTAGGCCTTTGGAGACAGAATCTGGGCCGGGCACATACACAGCAAGCCACTGTGCTATCTCTCCAGCTCTATGAAGAAGCCCACATAACTTCTCAACAGGCTTCTGTATTTTCTCTTTCTTCATGTTTCATAAATAAAGAGTTTGCTTCCCTAGTGGCTATTTTCTGACACTCTTTTCTGTGAAACTAGATGATAAAACTGTGTCCTGGGAAACTGGGTTGGGGTCACAAACACTTTTCCTTTTCTTGCAAAGAGCAAGGCCTTTTGGTAAGGCTTCAGGCAATGGTTCTCCAAGCTGAAGTGGTGAGATCCAGTTCCCCTGCTGTGAAGATCCAGTAGAACTTGGGTGCAGCTTGTGGGCTGCCCTGTGGGGCTGGTAAGGTCTAGTGTCCTCACAAAAGGCCAGTGCGCAGGGCAGTCGAACCCCTCCCCTCACCTGGACACCAAGGTGAGTCAAGTGGAAGGCAGTAGCACTTAAACTCTTAAGACCTTTCCCTCCCTCACTCTCTGTCCCGCCTTCACCAAAGTCATCTACAGACACAACACTGAGGGACCGGGCATGCAGTTGATAATGTTCATTCTTACCACCATAGGATTCCCTGAGCACAAATTAGGAGCCACGCCTGAGCACAGAGGGAGGAATAGCCCCTGTCTTTCAAGCACTGCAGGGTGGGGCTAAATAGACAAAAAAGAAAAAGGACAAGAACCTAATTTTAAAACAGTAGAGGGACAATAATCAGAAATAAACTGGACAAAAAAAGAAAAATTCATCACCACCGACAACAAAAATAAAACCAAAACAAACAAACAAACAAACAAAGAGGCCCCAAGTGGATTAAAAAACTGAATTTCAAAGATAAAACCAAAATTCTTAGAAAAAACATTACTAATAATTATGGTAAATAATAACACCAGCATAGAACTGAGCATTGAAAGTAGGCAAAAGGATATACATGATAACCTCTAAATGTATGTATTGCAATTCACAATGTGTGTGTGTGTGTGTGTGAGAGAGAGAGAGAGAGAGAGAGAGAAGTGAAAATTGCCTGCCATAGTTGCAGGCTGGGGAGGGAGGAATCAGGGGACATTGGTGGTGGGAAATGGGCACTGGTGGAAGGATGGGGTGCTGAAACACTGTATGATTGAAACCAAATATGAACACTTTTGTAACTCACAGTGGTATAGTAAAAAATTTAAAAGAACACACACAAAAAGCGTGTAATGTTTTGTGGCTTGAATTACTGAGGGAAACCATCATCAGGGATTTGGGGCTTTTGGAAGAGATAATACAAATACCTTAAAATTGTGTCAATGGGGCTGGTGTGTTAGTCCAATGGGTAGGGTGTTTGCCTTGCATGCAGCCAACCTGGGTTCGATCCCCGGCATCCCATATGGTCCCCTGAGCACCGCCAGGAGTAATTCCTGAGTGTAGAACCAGGGGTAACCCTGAGCATCACCAGGCATGACGATAGATAGATAGATAGATAGATAGATAGATAGATAGATAGATAGATAGATAGATAGATAGATAGATAGATAGATAGATAGATAGATAGATAAAAAATTTGTGACAATGGTTGTAAACATTTGTGAATATACTAAACATCATCCACTGATAAGTTCACTTTATTTTATTTTTATTTATTTTTTTTTTGCTTTTGGGGTCACACCCATCAGTGCTCAGGGGTTACTCCTGGCTCTGCACTCAGGAATTACTCCTGGTGGTGCTCGAGGGGACCATATGGGATGCCCGGGGGATCGAACTTGGGCGGCATGGGCCGGCCGCATGCAAGAGCAAACACCCTACCCGCTGGGCTATCACTCCAGCCCCTGATAAATTCACTTTAAATGGGTAATCTATCTGTACAAGATATAAATTGTATTGAAATAAAGCTATTTCCTAAATAAAAATACATGACAAATTGAAGACAAGGAGAAAACTTTGTAATTATTCATTTGTTAAGACATGTAAAAAATCTTTTTAAAAAACAAAAAATAATGAAAATACAAGCAAACCAGCATGCATTCCACCCCTCTGAGCTTTCTTACTGGTCTCCATTAAATTCCACAGTTGGGAGTGGGCAACAGCACAACTGTCAGACCTCATGCGGAGGATACACCCAACCTGGTTTTAATCCCAGCCACCACATGAGCCCCACTACCTGGCATCAAGAGCTCAGTTCTGGAGTGCCCACACATCTCTGGGTGTGACCCTGAAGGGCTCTAGTATCACTGGAGTGGTCTGGGAAACCCTGTACCACAGAGCCTCCGCAGCACCACTCCTAAGGCCCTAAATTCAACCTCCAACGGTTAACTGAGAATCACAGGTGTGTCCCTTCCAGACATCCTGAGCACTACTTGTGAAGCTCCCCAAATTTTTTGTGAAAAATACTCAGTCTTATTGTGGCTCTGCAGTCTAGTCCTTGCATGTGTGAGAATTTGTGTTGATTCCTGACAATACAAAACAAAGCAACAGCAACAAAGATAAAAATTGAAATAGGTGTAAAAATTTAAAACAGAAACTATTGAATTTAATAGATATGTATATACATATATATGCAAAGAAATTTATTTTTCTATGTACAAAAACTTAACCTCTTTGGCATCCTGTGGGGCTAAACACCCTTAGAACACTGAGAATGGGGCAAGCATCAGATAGGAACAGGCCCCTCGCTTTCCTCAGTGGACTGTGAGTCTCGCGTCAGTTTTCTGGCACTAAGAGTAAAATCATTTGTAGGATGGAGACTGGCTTCCATTCAGCAAGCGGAGAAACGTGCTCCCAAGAACCATGTCCCTGTCCCCAGCATACATGAGATCTGCCTCACCCTGGAGGGAGCACCAGCTTTTGCTTCGGAGCTGGGCACAGACCTGCCTTTGTCACTGCCTCCCCACCTGCGTCTGGCCAGCAGGTTCCCCACCACCTCACCGGATTGTAAATTCTCAGATGCTGTTTGGCTTGAGGGCTCCAAGGATGTGTTTCTGTAAAAACGAGATGGGCTTTGCTGGATTTTCATTTGGAATTAACATTTTGCACGGTGAATTAGTGAATTCCTTGGTGATCTCAAAACATGTTTAGGTAATTAACAGTGTTAAACTT
>JAJIBD010008145.1:0-80618 GCA_021461705.1 Cryptotis parvus
GGAAAATCCAGAGTGCTCTTATGAGATGCTGTGGCCATTAAGCCCAGTGAGCAGGGCCAAGGCCGAGAGGCGTGAGAGGCCAGCACTGGGATCTGCCTATAGGAGAGGCGGTCCCTGGAGGATGCTGACATCTGGTGGTCTATTTGCTGTGTTTTGCGGATGGAGGTAGGCTCAGCTCAGAGGTGGAAGAACTTGCCCAGGATCTCAGAGCTGGCAAGAGACCAGAGAGAGGGTTGGCATCAAGGCCTGTGGCCTGTGGCGGGGTGGACTCAGGGAATCCCTTGCGGTGAACCGAAGAGGGTTTAGGGCAGGAGTGAGTGGCGGCATGGCCCCCAAGACTACTGTGTTGAAACGTGTTAAAAGCGCTGACCAGGGGCCATGGGCGGCAGCATGCTGGCATGGTTCCCTTTAAGAAACAGTGGACATCCCAGGCTGGAAAGGAGGCGTATCTGGGAAACTGTACTTGCACTGTGGCTCTGAAGAAGTAGAGGAGCAAGTAAGATGCGTTATTAAAAGAAAAGGTGAGGGCCAGAGCAATAGCCCAAGCGGGTGGGGCATTTGCTTACCGCACGGCCAGTCCATACCGGCCAGGGTTCAATCCCTGGCATCCCATATGGTCCCCTGAGCACCGCCAGGAGTGATTCCTGAGTGCAGAACTAGGAGTAATCCCTGAGGATTGCCAGGTGTGACCAAAAAGCCAAAAAGAAAAGAAAGAAAAAAGAGAGAGAGAGAGAGAGAGAGAGAGAGAGAGAGAGAGAAAGAAAGAAAGAAAGAAAGAAAGAAAGAAAAAGAAAGAAAGAAAGAAAGAAAAGAAAGAAAGAAAGAAAGAAAAGAAAAGAAAAGAAAGAAAGAAAGAAAAGAAAGAAAGAAAGAAAGAAAAGAAAGAAAGAAAGAAAAAGAAAAGAAAAGGTGATGTATGGGGTTGGATTTGAGAGGGACACTGACTGAGGCTCAGATGGCCTTGGGGAGGAAGAGGGACCCAGCGGCCAAGGCGGAGGAACAGGAAGTCAAGATGGAGCCACGTGCAGGGAAATATGCAGCAGTGGGAGATGCCCTGTGCGTGGACGGTGTGTGTTTGTGGGGGGAGTGGGGAGCGCGTGGCATGGGCGGTGTTGGAGGGGAAGATTCCGAGCACTGTTGAGCAGGGCTGCAGCTTGGCCTCGGCCCCTCACAGCCCGCGGGTTAAGAGCTTGGGCGAGAAGCGGAAGGAAGAAAGGGGGAGAGTGAGGGCTGGTTCCAAGGCTTCGGTGGCACTGGTCAGGCAAGCCACAGGCTGACGACAGTCAAAGCTACGTGTCACCATGAAGCAGAAGTGCCCGTGGGACCTGGGCCAGGTAGGACCGAGAGACCAGGGCGGAGGGGCTGGAGAGAAGTCACAGCACAGACAGTTGGCAGTGATCTCAGGAAGAGGGAGGGGTTCCTGAGTGCAGAGCTCAGGGGTTCCTCCTGGCTCTGCACTCAGGAATCACTCCTGGTGGTGCTCGGGGGACCGTATGGGATACCAGGGATGGAACCTGGGTTGGCCATGTGCAAGGCAAATGCCCTCCCCGCTGGACTATAGCTCTGCCCCCCTTTTCCTGATATCTTGATTAAACCCTTCTTTTACGCTGGAAGCTCTCAAAGCATGCTCACCCGCCAGCAGCTGGGAAGGCGATCTCTAGGTTCCATTCTCAGGGCTGCACGAGGCAGAGGGGTAGTGCCCGCGGTCTGCCCGCACAGCCTCCTGGGTGTGCCTGCACCTGCGGGCCCCCCCCGGCTCAGCAGCATTCGAGCATGCGCTGTTCTCGCTGGTGCTGAGGTTGGCTTGGCACCGCACTCGGCTGCTGGCACTCGCTGTGAGGAATTCCTGAAGGCATTTCTTGGCACTGCATGTCGAAGTGACAGGCAGAAGCCCCGAGACTCGCGGTGCGTCCGAGAGAGACGTCCCGGGGACTTGCTGCCTCGGGGAGATCAGGCCTAGGGACTTGGGCTTGTTCCATCACCCTGCTTCTGCTTGGGGAGTTTCCCCGTGGGAGTGAGAGCGCTGATTCCGTGGCTGAGGGAGAGGATCTGGAGCAGGGAAGAATCGTCTCTGGTCTCTTTCCAAAGATTGGGGTCCGGCCCTCTAAACCCTGATGCTGCTAACACGTTTGACACAGCTGCCAAAGGAATGAGTTGTCTCAAGGTTTTCTCAAGGGCTCCGGTCTGTGAACCAGCGAGAATCCGTGGAAGAGTTTCCAGAATTTCCCATGAGCCTCGGCCCAGTGTCAGTCTGTGGGAATTCCTGGTGATCTGCTGGGTTTTGTTTATGCTTTGGTGGTTGTTGTTTGTTTGTTTTTTGGACCACACCCAGTGATGCTTAGGAGTTACCCCTGGCTCTGCACTCAGGAATCATTCCTGGCAGTGCTCAAGAGACCATATGCAATGCTGGTGGTCAAATCAGGGTCAGCTACGTGCAAGGCAAGCACATGACTGGCTGTACTATCTCTCCGGCCCCTGCTATTGGGTTTGAGAAGTAAAATACTGTCTGCTCCGGTCACTGGTTTCTCTCCTAGCTGAGCAAGCCTGCGGAATAGTTTCCTGTCTGCCCCCATCTGCAGCTGTCAGAGCTGGAGGAGCACTGGCTTGTGAGCCTAACCCTTTAGCCCCACATCATATGGCTTCTAGGACAACCTTCCCTCGGCCTGGTTTGGTGTTTCGCATTGTCCAGATTTATTTAGAATGGGTCCTCTACAGTGTGGGGGGCTCAGGACGAGGTGCAGGGCCTATGCTCACCCCTCGGTGTCCCTGCAGAGCGTGGAGCTGGACAGTGATGACCGGAGGGGGCAGTGCTGCCCAGAAGCAGAAAATTTCCTTCCTGGAGAACAATCTGGAACAACTCACTAAGGTGCACAAGCAGGTAGGAGAGCCCGGCAGCTTCCTCCTGACTGGGGGCCGCCCGTCCTGAGCAGCTCTGAGAGTGAAGGTCAGAGCCCACAGGACAGCGGAGAGCCTAAGCACCAGGGTACCTCTCGCCTTCAGCCGCTTCCCTCATGCAGAGCCTTGCAGTGTTTTCACCTCACAGGTGCTGTAAGCTGTGGGTCCAGGGCAAATGAACTGCTAGGAACCACTTGCAGCACAGGGCGGCAAGTCACGTGTGCACACACAAGCCTCACCCACCTTCTAAAGCCTCAGCCGCGTCCGCACCGGCGGTCACCAGGATCCATTCATTCCTTTCCCAGCCACTCGCTTGCAGTTCAGGGTGGCCCAAGTTTATCCTAGTGGCTCAGGGCTCAAGGCAGGATCCAGCCCTGGACGGGATGAGCTCCTCTGGCTCCTGCCAAACCATCTTCACTGGGATCACTGAGATGCACCCTTGAACCCCCTGTGCATGCCTGGGGGGAGTAGAAACTGGAGCACTGAGAGAACCTGCAGAGATGTGGTGAGAATGTTTCCAGTGCAGACGGTGGCTCTGGGTGGGCATCCGTGTGTTTCTCAAGCGCTATAACGGAACAGTGTTGATAACGGAACAGTGTTGAATGACATCACATTATTCAAGGACTTGCTGTCCTTTCCTTTATGGAAAGCTAAATATACGGAGCTGGCTTTGAGCTCCTCGAGGGCTGGCGGAGAGGAGGGATTGAGTCTGTCCTTTCATCCTGCCTCCAGTCCCAGCTTCAAATCCCAGCTGACTGAGCAGCCCCTGGATGTCTCGGAGCCTTTTCTGTGAACCCAGACCACAGCATGCCACATGGACCCCACTGGTCTGGCGGTCCCTTACTTGGTACAGCTGAGGACCCTGGGAGAGGAGCTGATGGCTCCACCCCTCTGGGGGGCTGCAGTCCAGGGCCAGAAGTGGCCCCTTCTCGCTCTGCCGCCCTATTTTATCGGCTCTTTTTTGAGTCCGCGCGCTCTGAGTTAGTCTAAACTGCGGGAGAGGGAGCAATGACCAGCCCCACAGCTATTGGCAGTTTTAGCAAGTTGCTTGCCTCCTCTCTGGTTAAGTACTAGAAAATGTTCTGTACATGACAAAATGGTCTGACTCTGGGCACGTGCCGGGTCTTTCTGCCCGACTTGCTCAGTCTCCCCACACCTCGGAGGAGGGTCTTTACTCAGGTGGGCATAGAGTCCCTGGGAAGTTGCCCAGTGAGCGGGAGAGAGAAGCCACCACGCACTGCCAGGGAGCCTGAAGCAGGACCCGCAGTTTATTGGTTCTGAATGAACTTTCTGCTGGTTTATAGAAACCTCCTTTTCCAGGCGCTGGGGCTGGGACTGGGGTCCAGGGTGGCAGAAACACGGCCGTGAGCGCAGCCATTGCTCTCCACGTGAGAGCACTCAAGACTTCCACCTGGCTTCCACGGTTACCCTGTGGAGGGTGTGGGCGACCGGTCCACCGAGCCAGCAGGGAGCGTCAGGGCCCGAGGGAGCGCTGTTTTGTTGGGGATCAGGCACAAGTTGGGTACACATGAGTTCTGCACTCTAGTCCTGAACTCTACCCTGGCCCTAAACTCTTTCTCCGGAGCTGAGGGTAACCTCAGGGTTCACTCACCAGGAAATGGCTCAGGAACATTGCTACACCCAGTGCGAGCGCGTCGCTTTGTCCTTTTAAATTATTGATGAATCAGACCTGTGATGTGATAGATCTTCATTTCCAGTGTATACCATACGGTTTAATATTTGTATCAATTTCACGCTAAGTATGGTTTAATATTTGTGTCAGTTTCACACTGATGAATCAACACACGTCCATCACCACACTTCGGATTTCTTTATCCTATGGATTAAGGTTTACTTTCTGCGCAGCTTCAAGCATCCAGGCAGGCCCTTTGACGGTGGTGCCCATGCTGTGTGTTAGCCCGCTGGGGACATCTTTTCTTTCTTTCTTTCTTTCTTTCTTTCTTTCTTTCTTTCTTTCTTTCTTTCTTTTCTTTCTTTCTTTCTTTCTTTCTTTCTTTCTTTCTTTCTTTCTTTCTTTCTTTCTTTCTTTCTTTCTTTCTTTCTTTCTTTCTTTCTTTCTTTCTTTCTTTCTTTCTTTCTTTCTTTCTTTCTTTCTCTTCCTTCCTTCCTTTCTCTCTCTCTCTTTCTTTCTTCCTTCCTTCCTTCTTTCCTTCCTTCTTTCTTTCTTCCTTCCTTCCTTCCTTCCTTCCTTCCTTTCTTTTCTTTCTTTCTTTCTTTCTTTCTTTCTTTCTTTCTTTCTTTCTTTCTTTCTTTCTTTCTTTCTTTCTTCTTTCTTTCTCTTCCTTCCTTCCTTCTTTCCTTTCTTTCTTTCTCTCTTTTTCTCTCTCTCTTTCTTCCTTCCTTCCTTCCTTCCTTCCTTCCTTCCTTCTTTCTTTCTTTCTTTCTCTTCCTTCCTTCCTTCCTTCCTTCCTTCCTTCCTTCCTTCCTTCCTTCCTTCCTTCCTTCCTTCCTTTCTTTCTTTCTTTCTTTCTTTCTTTCTTTCTTTCTTTCTTTCTTTCTTTCTTTCTTTCTCCCTCTCCCTCTTTCTCTCCCCCTCATCCTCTCTCTCTCTCTCATTTCCTCCCTCCTTTTACTCATTGTGATTTACAATGCAGACACTGAAGAGGTCATCATGTATATCCCTTTACTTACTTTCAATACTTAGCTCTAGTCTGGCATTACCATTTCCAACTATTAATGGCAAACTGGTCCCTTCTCTGTCTCACCTACCCTCCGCCCCACCCTTGCAGTAGATCAGCTCTGGGTCTTTAATTAGAGCTGCCTACAGAGCTGGGGCCCCAGGGCCACACCTGCTGCTGGGGAGCCGTGAGGTGCTAGGGATGGAACTCAGGGCCCGCATGTGTGGCATCTCCTCTGCCTCCCCCCCCCAGCCCAAAAACCTTTCTGGGTTTTCACCTGCTAATGACCTGTCAGTCTTTCCCTCCCCATCCACCCCCAACCCGTTATTTCTTGTCCTGCTCATCAGAAAAGGAAGTAAATCCCGTCCAAGTGTGAAAGCGCAGCAAGGCCTGAGATGACTTTTAGTGCTGCCATCCCTTCTCTGGGCCCCACGAGTCCTGTCTCGGGGTGGGGTGGGGTCTGTTCCTGTGCTGCTCTGCAAGGCGCAACATAAGCACTTCCCGAGGCGGTCCAGGGGCGGGTCTCATGTTCAGCATCTTGCGTCTGTCTCACCCCTGTGCACTCCCCACAGCTGGTCCGCGACAACGCAGACCTCCGCTGCGAGCTCCCCAAGCTGGAGAAGCGCCTGCGTGCCACGGCTGAGCGCGTCAAGGCGCTGGAGGCGCCCTGAAGGAGGCCAAGGAGAGAGCGCCATGCGCGACCGCAAAGCGCTACCAGCAGGAGGTGGACCGCATCAAGGGAGGCCGTGAGAGCCAAGAACATGGCCAGGAGGGCCCCACTCGGCCCAGATCGGTATGCGCGCCCTGATCGCGACCTTGCTAAGGGGCTGGAAACTCCGATTCCCGGAGACTGGCAGTAGCCATGGAGGACAGCGAAGGCTGAGCCAGACGCGCGGGACTAGGCCAGACGGTATCTCGCAGCCCCACGCTTCGTCTTGGGCACTTTCAACACTGAGATTCCCAGATGCTGAGCTCCCACTGACCAAAGGAGCCGCCCAGCACGCTGCCACCTCGGCCATAAAGAGGCTCAGAAGTCCCACAGTATAGATTTCTCAGCAGGCCCCTTCTGCTCTGCATTGGGTGGGCCACAGAGGTCAAAGGGGGCAGGGAAGATTGTTTGCAAATGTGGGTTTCCAGATGCCCCGGAAAGAGCCGGTCTCCGAGCTGAGGAGGAACCGAAACATCCGGCCCCTTCAACAGCCACCGTTGGGCATGTTGCCCGCATGGGGAATGAGTTTCTAGCTGCTGAGTCACAGCGCCCCATAGCACCCTAAGAATAAGGGGATTGAAGGATGTTCACCTACGCCCACCCCAGCCCTTCTTTGAAGTAGAGAGAACTTTAGCATTATTTGTTCTTAGTTTGGGGACCTCACGGGGTGACGGGGCTCATCTGGCCGGGCGCTTCCTGGCCCCCCTGTGCAATCCAGGGTTTGCTCTGGGCCTCCTGCTTAGCCCATTTACCTGCCTCCCCTTCCCTGCCATTGGGTTTCTTATCATTTGCTGTGTGCAGAGGTTCTTTGAACCAGCCACTTCTGACTTCCAATGTTCAGATCAGAACTTCAATTGGTGTGTTCTTGCATTTCTTGAATTTTTATACCCTTTGAAAAATGTATTGAAAATGTGTGCCTTTGCCCTGAGACAGTGCACCCCAGGCAGAATTTGGCACCCAGTTTCAGGGTCTGTCCTGACACTTTGGAGCCCACTATAGCCTTGCAACTTTCCTTAGGCACGTGGGAAGCTCTAGGTTTCTCATGTTCTCAGTTGGACCGAGAGCAGTAGGTATCTAAGGTCTCTCTTTTTCCAAAATGCTTGGAGCCTCATTTTTAGTTTGCTGCATAGAACACTCCTTGTCAGCAAGGTCTGGTTGATAAAATTGTGCCCAGGGTGGGCGTTCTTGCGCGGCGGGCGGCCTGGGTCGATCCCGGCATCCCATATTGTGCCCCCAAGCACCGCCAGGAGTAATTTCTGAGTGCAAGCCAGGGTAGCCCCTGAGCATTGCGGGTGTGACCCAAAAGGCAAAAAAAAAAGAATTGTAGCAGAGAGGTTAGGGAGCTGAAACAGAGGGTGAGGCCCCTTGCCTTGTATGCAGTGGTCCCCAGTTTGATCCCTGGCATCCTCTACGGTCTTTTGAGCACTGCCAGGAGTGATTCTGGAGCAGAGCCAGGTGTGTGTGGACCAATACCACCACCACCCCCAAAAAATAACGACCCCCTGAAATCAAAAATAGCTGCAGCATTGCAAAGATGCATTTGTATCCCAGGGTTCCTGCAGGTAACCTGTGGGTGGCTGGCGGGGTAGCGTGGCCGTTTCAGCGCTCTCTGAACGCCTCTTTTCTCCTTCCTGTCTGTTGGCTACAGCCAAGCCCATTCGCCCCGGACACTACCGGCATCGTCTCCGACAGCTGTTCACGCAGTCCGAGGAGGCGGCGGCAGCTCCGCTCACTACCAGAAATAAAATATGAAGTGAGTCCTGTCGAGTGGGGTTTTCTCGGGGTGAGCCCGGCCTTCTCACATGCCTGGGAGGACAGCGAGGGAGGAGGAGGAGGGGGCAGTGATGGAGAAGGAGGAGGAGGACCCCAGAGCATCGTCTTGGCTGGGACCTGCCCCAGCTTCTGTTCGCGCCAGAGCCTCAGGGTGTTCTGACAGGGCCACCTGGCACCAGGGACCCTCCAGGGTTGGGTGAGGGTGTGGCAGTGATTCATGGGAACTGGCTTTTGTATGAGGGACTCCCTCCGGGCTGGCGTACAAAAGGACATTACCGGCTTGCTATTTTGATCACAGAGCAAAGAAATGGGGTGGTTGCTTTAAGCCCCAAGTTATCAAGAAAGCTGAAGTCCTTGCAGGACTGGTTCTTTGGAGCCACACCTGCCTGGTGCTCGGGTCCCTGTGGGAGCTGCAACGTGCCAGGGACTGAGCCAGGGCTGCCAGGTGCAAAGCCTGGGTTCTAGGGCCTGAGCCGTCCCCCTCCACTCTGAAAGTCGTGGTTCCTGCCTACCAGAGCAGGGCAAATGAGGAATTTCTCCTCCAGGCCATGGTATGGGCCAACTACCTTTTTTTTCTTGGACGCAAGTGGTCTGTCAGCTTCTCTTTCCCCACCTCTATGCCAAGCCCGGCAGCCCAGTGTGGCTGTACCAGACAAAGGGGAAATGGTAGCGGTTGGCGTGCGTGAGTGGGACCTAAGCGGAGGCTGAAAGGGGGTTCCTGGAGGGCCAGGGCAGCCGACCGCTGGGCGGCCAGAGAACGTTGGCAAGATCATTGTGGACCAGGGAGCCCGTGGGGCAGGTTGGCGGTGCCCGGGGCTTGGACTCAGCCCTCCCTGTGAGAACTCACGCAGGTGAGGAAGAGAGTGAGGCGCCAGAGCCCCCGCCCGGGACATGAGAGCTTGGCTGAGGGGCAGACGGGGAGGCCCTGAGATAGCTGGGGGCGCTGCTTGTGGACAGGACAGTGCCCCCTCTACTGCTGTTGGGGCCTGGAGTGGGGTCAGCAAGGCAGCCCCTTGCCAAACCCTGATCGCTTCTCTGCTTCCCATCAGAGACAAAACGGCCGGCCGTTGCCTGAATCAGGACCAATCAGGACCGCAGCTGTGCTCTGCGGGCGGTGGCTGGTTGCGGGAAGGTCAGGGCCTGCAGCTCACAGCCCTGGGCCTCCAGCTGGGTCTTAGCGCCCTCTAGTGGCCAGACGGCCCGGCTTGCAGAAGGAGCCAGGGCCTTTTGTTTTCTCCCTCTTCCCTGCATGAGTTTGTTAGCTGCCTAGGTTTCGACAACCACTCTCTGGAAATAGCCGAGGACTACACAGGATGGAAGTTTGTTTCTATCCTGCACAGGACGTCGGAGGGTAGCCTGCCAGCGGCAGTCAGAAGAACCCACAGTGAGCGGAGCACAGAACCTTTCTATGGTGGGGCTCGGGCAGGTTCGGGGACACACCTGGCAGTGGTCAGGGTTTGCTCCTGGTCTGTGCACCGTGATCACGCCTGGCAGTGCTCAGAGAAGCACCTGGGGTGCCGAGGGTTGAGCTAGGGTTGGTTGCCTGCAAGACCAGTGCCTTACTCGTGCGCTGCTGCTGGACCCAGAAACTGAGTCTCTAGAACGTTGGAGCTCAGCAACGTCCATTCACCAAGGTCACTTCCAGGTGGCTGCAATGAATTGTGCTTCCGCAGTGCAACGTCGAGCTACAGAGAGAGGCAGAGCAGCTCCTGGATCAAGCCCTCCCTGAAGCAGACTCGGGCCAGGTGCAAGGCAGGAGGCTGCTCCAACTGCAATGCAGGCTGGAGAAAGTCACCTTTCAGCTGGGCACCTTATGCCCAAGGGAGAGTCACGTTCTCACTATCCTTTAGCTGAGAGCAGGGGGTGGGTGTGACTGGGCAGCCAGCACTCGGCTTTTCTTGCAGCTAAAGAATCTGTGTTACATATTATGTCAGCACACTAAGAGTTCCAGTTGTCTCTCTCTTGAGGAACAGGAAGTGGGCTATTCCTGGCTGTACCCAGAGTGCCAGGTGGTGCCTGGGGCTGAATCCCTGGGCCTCTCACATGCAAAGTTTTCTGGACCCTGGAAGCTCTAGCAAACTCCCAATGAATTTCCCAGCCGAGGTCTCGGGCACAGAGACTCGGGGACCCCGTTCCCTTAGGAGTCTACAGTAGACTCACATTCAGTGGCAGGTCTGCATGCCCTGCATCGGCCATTCACCTCAGCGTCCCCTGCGCACGGTGAGGACTGACAGGTTGTGGGTTTGGCCAGACGAAAGTCAAGACCCACAGCCAGCTTGGTTCTTATGACTCAAGCACTGTGGGAAGATCAGGTTGCTTGACCGGAAATAGGGACATCTTCCACTTTCCGGCTTCCAGGCCAGCATTTCCTCACGGTGTCTGTCAGAAGGCAGGCAGCCCCCTGGGCTGTGGTCAGATGGCGTGACCAAGAGCCAGAGACCGTGGTCCACCCTCGGCTTTCCACTCTGCTGCTTCCTCTTGTGCGAAACAGGGTGGGTGGGCCTGGGGTGGGGGCTACTCCTGCTGTACAGGGTCTCTAGAAGCACCGGTAGGGAGGCCGTGTTTCACTGCAAATGCTTTTGGGTGCTCTGAGGGGCCCATGAGACTGCTGTTGATCTAAAAGTTAGGGCTGGGGCCAGAGAGATAGTGCAGTGGGTTCTGCACTTGCCTTGTGTGCACAGCTGGGTTCCCTGGCACCAGATGTGGTACCCTGAGCTCTGCCGGGAGTAATTCCTGAGTGCAGAGCCCGGAGTAATCTGAATGCTGAGCATCTCCAGGTATGGCTCAAAGACAGGCGAAAAGACGCCGGTCCACTGATTGTAAGTGAATGGGCGGACCGGTGAGAGGGTTGAAGCAGATCGTGATGAGGCAGAGTGTGCACAGTGAGGAGTGCAAAAATTGGACTGTTTTGGGGACAGTCTTTGGGAATGTGGACCTTGGGTCCCGGTGAGGGAGAGGGAACATTTCTGAGACACTTCAGTCCTCATGTCCGTGATTCTCTTTTCGAGGCGAGTCCGCTGGGCCTGGGATGGTCTCAGCCGGTCTGTCCTCGCCCAAGTGTCACGGACATGTCGAGGCGGCGTCTCAGTATGTGGGGATTCTTTGTTTTATTTCAGGCTTTAGGGAGGTAGACCCCAAGGATATTGGTTTATTCTCTTGGTTTCAGAGTAAATGAAGATACCAACATGCAGCGACCGAAAGAACCCAGGAGAGAGGCCAGAGAGAGAGTATAGGGGGCAGAAGGGGAAGCGATTGACTTGGCTTCAGTCCCGCCACCGCCTCTGGTCCTCCAAGCACTACCAGGAGTGACCCCTGAGCACAGAGCCACGAGTAAGCCCTGAGCACTGCTGGGTGTGCCCCAGATGAGCCCAGGAGGATACCGGCGTGTGTCCCATGTGGCTCACATCTGGCCACATCTGGGGTTTGCACAGCGGGAAGGCAGCAGATGAAGGTCGTGGGATATGCTGTGACTGCGTGAGGGGCTGGTCCCGCCTCGTGGCGCACTTCCTGTGCGATGTCCCACAGGTGATTGGTTTCTTTCCATCTGTTTTCTCTTCTGTAAAATAGAAGCAAGGGGCTGGAGAGATAGTACAGGGTTCAGGCGTTTGTTGTGGTTGGTCCCTGTTCAATCCCTGACACCACCCATGGTCCCCACGCGGCTTTAGGCGTGATGCCTGAGTACAGCCAGGGAGTACGTCCTGACTGCCATGGGGTATGGAGACCTCACATAAACAAAAGGTTTGTTCGAAGTTTGAGGAAAACTCAAATTTAAAAATAAAGAAAATAAGAAAACAAGAACCCACTGAGGAAGAGAGAAGAGAGAGAGAGAGAGAGAGAGAGAGAGAGAGAGAAAACAGTGGGTAATAACGTTTGCCTCACATGCAGCTCACCCTGGTTTGTTCTCAGCACCACATATTGTCCTGAGCCCTGCCAGGAGTGATCCCTGAGTGCAGACAGGAGTGATCCCTGAGTGCAGACAGGAGTGATCCCTGAGTGCAGACAGGAGTCATCCCTGAGTGCAGACAGGAGTGATCCCTGAGTGCAGACAGGAGTGATCCCTGAGTGCAGACAGGAGTGATCCCTGAGTGCAGACAGGAGTCATCCCTGAGTGCAGACAGGAGTGATCCCTGAGCGGGACAGGAGTGATCCCTGAGGCGAAGGAGGACCGAGGCAGACAGAGGACCCGAGCCCGCCAGGGTGCCCTGAGTGCAGACAGGAGTGATCCCTGAGTGCAGACAGGAGTGATCCCTGAGTGCAGACAGGAGTCATCCCTGAGTGCAGACAGGAGTGATCCCTGAGTGCAGACAGGAGTGATCCCTGAGTGCAGACAGGAGTGATCCCTGAGTGCAGACAGGAGTCATCCCTGAGTGCAGACAGGAGGATCCCCTGAGTAGACAGGATCCCTGAGTGCAGACAGGGATCCCTGAGTGCAGACAGGAGTGATCCCTGAGTGCAGACAGGAGTGATCCCTGAGTGCAGACAGGGAGTGATCCCTGAGCACAGCTGGGTGTCTCCCCACCCAATAAACAACCCAAAAGAAAAACAAGTGAATGAAACTAAGGTGGGAGAGGAGCATCCCTTGAGCTGAGAACTGTGGGATGGACATTGTCCACTACAGCCACAGGCTTTGGGGCCCTGGTATGGGCCCATTGAGAGGTGGTGGGCAGGAGAGAATTGCTTTTGGGATTGCCAGGTCTGTGACCCGAGGGAGGTCCAGGGGGCAGTGACCCAGCTCGGGGTTCCTGGCGCGGGCGTGGTGGGACGTGGTGGATCAGGGGAAGATGGCGCCATGCCGGCCCCGGGATGAAGCTGTGAGCCAAGGTGGTGGCAGGGGCTGGCGGCAGCCACTACGAGCGCTGAGGCCGAGCAGCTACTCAGGGCCACCTGGCATTGTGCGCTCAGAAACCGGTGAACTTGGCACCTTTACCAGGACTGGGAGAACGGGCGAGGGGTGATGAGCGGGATTTTTGCTGGTCTTTTGTTTGTTTGGGACCACATAAGAGGGTGCCCAGGGCTTGCTCCTGGATCTGCTCGGGACTTGTGTCGTGGTGGGGATCGAAAGCAGGTCAGCAGTGGGCGAGGCCAGCATCCTACGCGCGGGAACCCCTGGCCTCACCGGCTTTAAGCCACCAGCGTGGCTTCCATCCTGCGGGTCTGAGTTTATCCGATATCTGCCGGGTGGGTGTGTGGAGAAGGTGGCCAGGTGGAGGCGCTGCTGAGCATGAGAGGGGCCGGGACAAGCCTTAGGCTAGGGAGCTGGGCCTTGTGTGAGGAGGGTGGGCAGGGCAGCGCTCGGCCCGTGTGGGACCAGGCCCTGGGCGATGGGCAGGTGGGAAGGAAGTCTATGTTGCAGAGGGAGGTGTGAGGGAGAATGAGGCTTGGGGAGCAGAGTGGGCCACCCGCTCTCGGGGGGGGTGGAGTCTGCAGCTGCTCCGAGCTCAGGGAAGATGAGGACAGGCTGGACAGTGGGTGGGAGCCAGAGAGCAGCTCCCATGAGCGTCCATCAGGCAGGAGCGGGTGGGCTAGTGTGCCGCTCCCACACCCTTGGGGTTGACCAGCGGGGCAGAGAAGTGGAGGCCAGAGGAGATAGGGAAGCGGTGTTTCAGGGCACAGAGAAGCTGCCTTCTGGCGTGGGGCTTGCCTGGCAAACAGCTCACCCTCATTCTCTCCCTGCGCCACCCCAAGAAACTCCAGGAATGAGCCCTGAGCACAGAGCCAGGAGCAAGCCCTTAGCACCAGACACCCCAGCCCCCCCCCCAAACACACACACACACACACACACACACACACACACACACACACAAGCACAAGAGGAAAACTCTGTGTTTCTCTTTGTCAGGAGACACCGCTGCCCTCAAGTGTGAGGTGATAGTTATACAAGTGAGGGGGCGTGAGTGAGGATACTGTGGGAGAGCTCCAAAGCACACAAGGTACCAAGAACGGCTGTGTGGAGGCAGGCCTGTGACCGGAGCAGGCCTTAGTGAGGGGCAGAGGACCGACAGGTGCTGGGAGGCAGGAGGCAAAACTGATCTGGTGCGAGTTTCCTTCTACTAGAAACCAGGGCTCAAGTGGTGGGAGACGGGGCAAGGCAGGGCGGCAGGCTGGAGAAAAGAGGCTTAAAAACGAGCCTCTGAACCCCCAGGTGCTTATTCAAGCCCCCGCATTCCCTGTAGATGTTCTTAGGGCGATTCCCTTTCCGGCTGCGCTTTGGGTCGCCGGTGGATGCGTTTTCAAATACATCCACCAGATGGCGCGAGTGGGGCATTGCCGACAGGAGCTGTTGAAGACTGGAGGCCAGTTCTCAAAGTTGCTGATATCATGTTAAAGGGACACATGTCATCCCTTTAAGAGACTCATTTTATTTTATTATTATTATTATTATTATTATTATTATTATTATTATTGTTATTATTATTTTGCCTTTTGGGTCACACCCGGCTTTGCTCAGGGGTTTCTCCCTGGCTCTGCACTCAGGAATTACTCCTGGCGGTGCTTGGTGGACCATATAGGATGCCGGGATCAAACCTGAGCCGGCACAGGCTGGCCGCATGCAAGGCAAACGCCCTACCCGCTGGGCTATCGCTCCGGCCCCTAAGAGAGTCATGTTAAAGGGACACATGTTATCCCTTTAACATACTCATGTTAAAAAGTTATCCCTTTAAGGGTCATGTTACAGTCCTTAGAGATTCCAGAGTTTATCTTAAGTTCTATATAGCATTTAGGTATCTGCAAATTTAAAATAGTACATAGCCCCTCCTCTACTTAGACTATACCACCTACATGGCAGAGCCTGGCAAGCTACCCATGTTTTATTTACTTGTTATGCCAAAAACTAGTAACAATTATGGACCTCAGTTCCATGACCTGAAGAACGGTTTGAGGTTCTTCCTGTCCCTGGAGCAAGCAGATGCCCTTGTGTTACACTTGCTTGTGACAAGACTTATGGAGATGTTACTAGTGCCCACTCGAGCAAATCGATGAACAATGGGAAGACAGTGATACAGTGATAGCCCCTCTACTTCTAAAGTCATTTAAGATTTAAATTTATTTAAATTTTAAATAATGTTAAGTCAAATTTTATAAAGTGTGATGAAGATAAAACCACAAGTCAAATATATGAATCAACAGGGCCAGAAGAGCACCGTGGGGAGAATGTGTCCCTCGTGACACAGCCAACCCTGGGCCAATCTGTGGCACCCCATCTGTCCCCACGCTTCTGCAGGCATGATCTCTGAGCACTGCCAGGAGTGACCCAAACAAGCAAGTAAACAGCCACCTTTCACCGCCCCATAATCTTAATCATCAGACCAGGATATCTCCTGGTACAGTGGTTTGTTCCTGGCACTACACGATGCCCTGAGCATTGCTGGGCATAGCCCTGGGACCCCTTAACCACCTCTAGTGGCCTGGGTAACCCCTCACCGTGGCTTTGCACCCCTAACACCTTTGCTTTGCACATATGGCCCCATCCACTAGCCTACAAGACTCCTGGGGCTCCTGAGCACCCCCTGGGACGTACCCCAGCCCCCAATCCAGATCACCCCTGCCCCCAATCCAGGTCTCCAGGCTTAACATCGTGTAAATTGATTGTGACCGACAGTTGAGAGTTTGGTGCAGTGTGACTGGTGTGTGTATTGTTGGGTGGCATTGGACGTGACTGGGTCTAGGTCCTACTTGGCCCAAACCACTGTAAGCTGCAGTGGCTCCAGTCGCTCTTGCAGCATGTGGACTGAAACACATCATTTTCCCTTGGAGCCCGGCTCTTTCCCATTAAGTCAGAGGAGGACGGAAGTCTTGAAGGGAGAAATCACAGCTTGATGGTGGCGTAGGCCACGCTCTGGAGTGACGTTCCGTGCGCGCGTGGCTGCGTGGTTGTCAGTGAGACAGTCCCTGGAGTGCATGTCTGCGTCAGTGCATTCTCAGGGAGGGCAAGAACAAAAAGCACGATAATGTTGAAAATACCAGGGCAGGAGACAAATACGGGTGATTCACTCCGCGGGTGGCAGTGAGGGCGCTGACGCCACGTTTAGAACAGGCCATTAAAGTCTAGAAATTGAATCACAGGTTAGAAAGTTTAGGTGAACTTTGATGAGGGAGTTGGTAAAATCTCACTGGTAAAGCCAGAGGTGACTTCCGTCGGGCTGTTCTTGTGCCTCTGAAGAAACAGTCCCAGGTTTGAACACAGTGATTTCATGTTTTTAAGGCATCAAGAAACCAACCCTGACCAAGCACTCAGGAGTCGCTCCTGGCAGTGCTCGGGGCCTTATGCGAGTGCGGAGATTGAACCCAGGTCGGTCGCATGCACGGCGAATGTTCTACCCACTGTGCTGGCACGCCTACCAGCGCCCTCCTCTCTGAGCTCTTCTTCACTGTTGGAATCCAGTGCGCTTCCTGCCTCTTCCTTGGGTGTGTGTGTGTCCTTCGGTTCGGGTCCGCGTCCCAAGTTGGCACTTTCCCAGTTACTTCTCTTTCGTTTGCTTTTCTGCTTCGGCCTGATGTTCCTTCTTGTTCCTGTTTTCTTTGTTCTGAATTCCTGGATTCACGCATCGTGGGGTTGGCATTGACCGTTCTGATTTTGACACTAATCACAAATACAGCAGTCATTTTATATACATATAAAACATGCATGTTGACTTTTGCCCACAGCCAAAATGGGTTACTCGCGAGGGCCGGAGTTTGTATAAGCCACAGGAGCTCCTGCATCCTCTCGTGGAATCTCACAAAACCAGTCGGTGTATTAACAGCTGCTGCGGCTCTGTGCAAGCCCTAGGGAGGAAATGAACTGAATCGTGTCTGAGCGAACAGAAACACTGCTCGGGGCTGGGGCTGTATCAGTACGGACCAGGGTGTCCTGGTTCAGAGCAAGCTGACTGTGAGAGGCTAAGTTTCCGTGAGTCTCTGTGACCCAGGATCCTCTGTAAAAGGTGGTCCCCTAAAACTATGACACTACCTGTTGACTCTTGCAGGCTGAGCACAGTAATACATGCAGAGTGCGTAGGTTGGACACAGTATATACACACAGAGTGCTTAGGTTGACAATAATACTCAGATGTATGTTGGACACAGTAATACACACAGAGTGTGTAGGTTGGATCAGTAATACAGAGTGATTAGGTTGGCACAGTAATACACACAGAGTGTGCAGGTTGGACACAATAATACACAGAGTGATTAGGTTGGCACAGTAATGCAAACAAAGAGCTTTTTAACAACTTTGAACACAGTAATACATACATAGTGCTTAGGTTGGACAAAGTAATACAGAGTGTGCAGGTTGGACACAATAATACACAGAAAGCTTAGGTTGGCACAGTAATACACACAGAGTGTTTAGTTTGGACACAGTAATACACACAGCAGAGTGCTTAGTTTGGTCACATTAATACAGAGTGCTCAGGCTGGACACAGTAATACAATACAGAGTGCTTAGGTTGGACACAGTAATACACAAAGTGCTTAGGTTGGACACAGTAATACACACAGTGTGTAGGTTGGACACAATAATACACAGAAAGCTTATGTTGGACATAATACACACAGAGTGCTTCTGGACACAGTAATATGGAGTGCTTAGGCTGGACACAGTAATTCAGAGTGCTTAGGTTGGACACAGTAATACACAGAGTGCTTAGGCTGGACACAGTAATACACACAGAGTGTGAAGGTTGGACACAATAATACACAGAAAGTTTAGGTTGACACAATAATACACACAGAGTGCTTCTGGACATAGTAATACGGAATGCTTAGGCTGGACACAAAATACCTACAGAGCGTGCAGGTTGGCACAGTAATAGAGTGTTCAGGTTGGCACAGTAACACACACAGAGTGTGCAGGTTAGCACAATAACACACACAGGGTACTAAAGTCGAGCACAGTAATACGTGCAGACAGTTTAGGTCAGTGTCCAGCACAGAATGTTGACTCGGGTTTTGCCTTGTCTTCGTCCCGTTCTTTTTTTGTGGTTCAGTTTTACAATCCCAAGAGGCAGGTGGGCATCTAGATCACACGTCTTGGTCGCAGGTCTTGGATTGAGTCCTCCAGTTTGCTTTGGGCCATTCCCAAAGCTCCTGGCCTTAAGACTTTTGGTAATACTGATGGGGGTCAGAGCAGTAGTATGACAGGTAGGGCCCCTTGCTGGACTCTTGGTTTTTTTTTTTTTTTTTTTTTTTTGCTTTTTGGGTCACACCCGGCACGCTCAGGGGTTACTCCTGGCTTTGCACTCAGGAATTACTCCAGGCAGTGCTCGGGGGACCATATGGGATGCCGGGGATCGAACCGGGCTGGCACAGGCCGGCGCAGTGCAAGGCAAGCGCCCTACCGCTGGGCTATCGCTCCAGCCCCTTTTGCTGGACTCTTTACTCGCCAGGTTGATCCCTGGCCTCCTGGATGGCCTCCGTGGAACACCAGGAGTGGATTTTAGTGCAGAGCCAGGAGTAAGACCTGAGATCTACCAGGTATGGCCCAAAGATAAAAAATAAAGTTTTTAATTTTTGCTTTTAAAAGTTTTTGTTTCTTAAAGAACTTTTGGTTTTCAGAGTTGCTGCTGTTGGGCTTTAGGTGTGGAGTGTTTCAGCGCCAGCCTGTCAGCGGTGCCAGCTGCCTGCCACCGTGTTCCCCTATTCCCTCCCTATTCCCCACCCGCCTGTCAGCTTGACAGGCACATTACAAATTCCAGTGGTTGCAGCTTAGATCTCACGTCTTCAGTGTTGTCGAGACTGTGTTTAGGATGTATGGCTGTACCCCTCACCCAGTATCACCAGCATAACCGAAGCCCTGATGCCTGTTCATCCGTTACTTCTGTTCTCTTCTCTTTCCCCCCACCCCCATTTCTTTTTTTCTTTCTTTTTTGCTTTTTTGGGTCACACCGGCAATGCTCAGGGGTAACTCCTGGCTCTGCACTCAGGGAATCACTCCCGGCGGTGCTCGGGGGACCATATGGGATCCTGGGAATCGAACCCAGGCTGGCATGGGCCAGCCACATGCAAGGCAAACGCCCTACCAGCTGGGCTATCGCTCCGCCCCACCCCATTTCTTTTCCTTCTCTGTTGTCCTCTATGAACTCTGGGGTCAAGGGTGGTCTAGATATCTCCCCCTGTACTACTAAATTAAGTTTTATAGAGTATTGTGACATGAAAGAACTTTATTTCTGGTTTTTGGATAGGTATCATTCAAATTGAAATTTTAAAAATTTAATGTTACTACTTACTATCTATATACATACTTGTTTTGTTTATTTATTTAATTTTATTATACTATAGTGAGATACACTATTACAAAGTTGTTCATGATTGGGTTTTGGTCATACAGTGTTCCAGCACCCGTCCTTCCACCAGTGCACATTTCCCACCACCAATGTCCCGATTCCCTCCCCTTCTCCCAGCTATAGAGCCACTCTTTCTCTCTCTCTCTCTCTCTCTCTCTCTCTCTCTCTTTCTCTCTGTGTCTCTCTCCCCCTTACACATTGTGGCTTGTAATACATACATTTAGCGGTATCATGTATATCCCTTTGCCTTTGTTCAACGCTCAGTTCTAGTCTGGCTTTACCAATTCCAACAATTATTCATACTTGCTTGTTTTAATGGCAACTTTTTTTTAAAAACACTTTGCAAAATGACATCATTTCTATATCTGTCAAATCTCTGATATCCTGGGACCAGCAGGATTATCTTGGCCGTTTCTGTCACAGCTGCAGTCTCTGTGGCTACGTGGCCTTTGAACTGCCATAGACAGAAACACACGAGCAAGAGTGTTGGCCATAACAGCTAAGAAAACGGGTACAGAGAAACCATAACGGGACTACCTCCACCGCAGGTTTGTTCGGGAATTAAATGAGGTCGCGGGGCCTCCCAAACTTTAGCCAGTGTCCTTGGGGTGGGTGGGGTGGGGTGTGCAGTCCAGGCTCAGCTCTGGGGAAGTCAGTGTCATGCCAGGCAGGGGGCTTCAGCGGTGTGGATGCGGGGATATCACCGAGTGCCCCTCACAGCGGAGTAGTGGGGTCTGCAAGAAGGAATCCCTCCTTTTGTGCACAGGCCGTAGGCTGCCTACCTGAGTGCCTTTCAGCTGCACGATCCTTCAAGTTAGACATTCAGAGCAACTGTTCTGGCCTGGTTCTGGCCTGGCGGATCACACCTATTTGCGGAAGAGGCTCCACTCTGTACCTCAGTGATTCTAAAGCACAGTGTGTAATTCTTAGATTGTGGGGGTTGAATTGTTGAAAGGCAGCAGAGAAAATGAGGCGCCCATTGAAATTCAGTCAAACCCGCAGCAAGAAGTTGCAAAAGCCAGCCTGGGGAGGGTTGGTAGTGGGGGCCGAGCTGGTGGGGAGATCTGCGCTTCCTGCGGAACCCTGACGTGATGGGCCGCTTTTCTTTAGTCCAACCCCAAGCCCTACCTCAAAAAAAGTGATTTTGTTCCTCCCATATCTGCTCATTCATTCTTCTCTGAGCTGTTGTCTTGGGCTGGTCGGGCAGCCCTGTGAGTCCAGCAGCTCGCGCCATCCTGTCCCCGACATTCAACAGAACTTTCAGTGTTCTCAAGAGTTCCAGCCTCCTCAGGTCACCATTGTGTGCCATTGGAACAGTCAAAAAATAGTTTCTCTTGAGACTGACCCATTTCCTTTTACAAATTATACCCATTTCTCTCCAGTTTATCTCTAAGTGAACAGTGGGATACTGGGATGGATGGATGGGTGGGTGGATGGATGGATGGATGGGTGGGTGGGTGGATGGATGGATGGATGGGTGGGTGGGTGGGTGGATGGATGGATGGATGGATGGATGGATGGATGGATGGATGGATGGATGGATGGATGATGGATGGATGACAGATGGAAGGAAGGAAGGAAGGAAGGAAAGAAGGAATTGTACTAATTGTACCCACTTTTTGCTTTGGGGCCATCCCATACAGTGCTTGGCCTCTGCAGACAGCAGAGTGCTCAGTATTTTGGGGTGCTCCGGGATCAAGCCTGGGTCTCCCGTGAGCACTCCAGCCCTTTGAGCTATCTCCATGTCTCATGACTCTGCTTTCTTGAACCTGCTGTCAAGACCACCATGGCTGATGAACTTAGTAAAGGTCGTTTTTCTTTTATTTTTTATTTTGGGGCCTCACCTGGCAGTGCTCAGAGATTACTCGCTCTGTGCTCAGGGGTCACTCCTGGCGGGGCATAGGGGACCATATGGGATGCTGGGACTCGAACTCTGGTCAGCCACCAGCAAGGCAAGAGCCCTACCCACTGTAGTATCACTAGGGCCCCAGGACCACCTTCTGAAGAGCTTTTGTAGGTGGTGGTGTGTGTTTTCCCTTCCAGCAGCCGGTCACATCCAGGTTTGTGTCGTTGTCCTCCCTTAAGGTGACTTCACCATGCAGGTTGGGTCTCATTTGCACACCACCTCGTGTCTCCCAGTCTCCTTTAAACTATAAACCAAGCATGCCGAATCTTGTACATGGGGGTAGGGGGTCTGAATGAAAGGCCTTTAATGGAAATCGTGTCACTTCATGGTCTGCTGGAGTGACGAGGCCGCCCAGTGGAGTTTGTGTGTCTAAAGCTCGCCTCTGTCAACACGGATTGGCTGCCATCATCCAGTTAAGCCCTAATCCTACAATTGCAGGTATGTGCTAAGCACCTCTCTGCCTCCTGGCACGCAGGAAGACCAAATCATTTGACCAGGTGACCCTCAGTGATTTCAAGGTAGCTGGCTTAGAAAACTGAACCGTCTCTGAAAGTAAAATGGGGTGAGTGCGGGTGGTTTGTAGAAAGCATTCCTGGTTCTTTTGGCTTTCAGCTCTGAATGGATTTGAATTACAGCACTTTTAGAGTTTTGTCTTATGGTCTTAAGGAAAAGCACCGAGTCACACCAGAAAGACAAATCATTAAAGGTGATCTTGCCAAAAAGTAAAACAATCGAGAAACCTTTTTTGTAACTCAGAAATTATGATGAATAACACCCTCTATGGTGTAAACTATATTCTAGGAGAGGGTTGCCATTGTGCATGATTGTTACCAAGAAGAAATGGATGTTCCCAGTGAGCTCCCTGGATATACATTTATTTCAAGGAACTTAGGCAGTTTTTGTTATTTTCTTGAAGAGTTGGAATATGTTATTAACAGCATCTAACTGTGTAACCAGGATACCATCCAGAAAAAACTATGCAACAGTAAAAACAATTGCACTGGAAAACTAAGAGGATAGATTCTTATAAAGAACACCGTCTCTCTTTCTCTCTCTCTCTCTCTCCCATGTTTTTTATACATCCCTCACTCTTTATTTAAACACACTGAGCTCTTATCTGACTTTTATAATTCCTCTCCATGCCCTATTTTATTTTTTTATAATTTACATCCTGCTTATTTATAGAAATATGTATGGTTGCTACAAGTTTACAGCATAAGTCAGGGTGAAGAGGAAAGCAGTAGGGAGGGAGAGTGGGGATGACGGACGGAATCTGAGCTATCTGCAGTTGCTTCCTAAATTTGGATACTGGTGAGCCCAGAAAGCACACAGGGTAGACAGCATAGAGTTCTTTTTCAATCCAAAGAGCGGTTGGGTTTTTCCATATCGTTTTAGAGCATTGCTTCCCTTGTTCTTTGCCTGCTCGCACCCTGCCCCACCCAGAGCTCTGCATAAAGTCTAGAACCCAGATCACAGACAGACCAGAAGTGGGAGGAAGCTGGAACTTGCCTTTACTCCCTGGGAATTGAGTTTGTTGGGGTTGGGTCAAATGCAGATAACAGAGGCCACTGAAGGCTGTTCTCCGAGTCAGAATCCAGATTCTCATTCTAGAGACCAGTGGAATATCTGCAAAGCAGATTAGGGCCAGCTGAGTAGGAGCTGTTTAGGGTCAGCCCAGAGGAGCTGTTTAGGGTCAATCCAGAGGAGCAGTTAGGGGCCAACCCAGGAGGAGCTCTTTAGGGTCAGCCCCAGGAGCTGTGTAGGGTCTGCCCAGGAGGAGCTGTTGAGGGTCAGCCCAGGAGGAGCTGTTTAGGGCCAGCCCAGAGGAGCTGTGTAGGGCCAGCCCAGAGGAACGTGTAGGCCAGCCCAGAGGAGCTGTAGGGTCAGCCAGAGAACGGACCAGCCAGAGGAGCGAGGGCAGCCGAGGAGCTGTGAGGCAGCCGAGAGGAGCGTAGGGCATCCCAAGGAGCGAGGCCACCCAAGACGAGGCCACCCAAGGAGCGGGGCCAGCCCAGAGGAACGGTAGAGCCAGCCCGAGGAGCTGTGTAGGGCAGCCCAAGAGGGGCCAGCCCAGAGGAGCTGTTAGGGCAGCCCAGAGACGGTAGGCCAGCCAGAGGAGCGTGAAGGGCAGCCCAGAGGACGAGGCCAGCCCAGGAGCGGAGGGCCGAGAGGAGCTAGCCAGCCCAGAGGAGCTGTAGGGCCAGCCCAGAGGGCTGTGTAGGAAGCCCAGAGGAGCTGTTTAAGGCCAGCCCAGAGGAACTGTGAGGGCCAGCCCAGAGGAGCTGTGTAGGTCAGCCCAGAGGAGCTGTGAGGCAGCCCAGAGGAGCTGTGTAGGGCTATCCCAGAGGAGCTGTTTAGGGCCAGCCCAGAGGAGCTGTTTAGGGCCAGCCCAGAGGAGCTGGGCCAGCCCAGAGGAGCTGTGTAGGGTCAGCCCCAGGGGCTGTGTAGGGCCATCCCAGAGGAGCGTAGGGTCAGCCCAGAGGGGCTGTAGGGCCATCCCAGAGGAGCTGTGTAGGGTCAGCCAGAGGAGCTGTGTAGGGCCAGCCCAGAGGAGCTGTTTAGGGCCAGCCCAGAGGAGCTGTGTAGGGTCAGCCCCAGAGGAGCGTGTAGGGTCAGCCCAGAGGAGCTGTTTAAGGCCAGCCCAGAGGAGCTGTGTAGGGCCAGCCCAGAGGAGCTGTGTAGGGCCAGCCCAGAGGAGCTGTGTAGGGCCAGCCCAGAGGAGCTGTGTAGGGCCAGCCCAGAGGAGCTGTGTAGGGCCAGCCCAGAGGAGCTGTGTAGGGCCAGCCCAGAGGAGCTGTGTAGGGCCAGCCCAGAGGAGCTGTTTAGGGTCAGCCCAGAGGAGCTGTGTAGGGTCAGCCCAGAGGAGCTGTGTAGGGCCAGCCCAGAGGAGCTGTTTAGGGCCAGCCCAGAGGAGCTGTGTAGGGCCAGCCCAGAGGAGCTGTGTAGGGCCAGCCCAGAGGAGCTGTTTAGGGCCAGCCCAGAGGAGCTGTGTAGGGCCAGCCCAGAGGAGCTGTGTAGGGCCAGCCCAGAGGAGCTGTGTAGGGCCATCCCAGAGGAGCTGTGTAGGGCCAGCCCAGAGGAGCTGTGTAGGGCCAGCCCAGAGGAGCTGTGTAGGCCAGCCCAGAGAGCTGTTTAGGGCCAGCCCAGAGGAGCTGTGTAGGGCCAGCCCAGAGGAGCTGTGTAGGGCCAGCCCAGAGGAGCTGTTGAGATGCTGTGCCCAGGAGTCTCCTCTTCTGCTCTGGTGGGACACACCTCAGCCCTGGGCACTCTTTCAGAGCTGTGGTTTGCAGTCATGTCCGCTCTGACTGCATCTCCGGGCGCTCTTCAGAAACACTCTTATCTTCAGGGCTGGGGAGATGCAGTTGCCTGAAAATCTGCAGTTTCAGTAGCTACTGACTTGGCAGAGAGTTGCCCAGCTCAGCAGGTCGGGACTAGTAGTGAGTAGGCGTTGGTGCTGTCCACTGAGATAGCCGCTGGCCACAAGTGGAGATGAGCATCTGAGCTCTGGCCAGGCCCAAACTAGCAGCTGTTCAACTTGTAGACTGCAAAGGCCGTGGACAAAAGTGAAATACATTCATAGTTATATTGTAATGGGAAAGCGGAGAGACAGTACAGTGGGTGGGTGCTTGTCTTGCATGCAGCACACTGGATTCCGTCCCCAGCACCCCCCATATGGTCCTATGGATTCCACCAGAAGTGATCCTTAAGCATAGGACCAGGAGTAAGCCCTGAACACAGCTGGGTATAGCCATTTAAAAAAAAACAGAAAAATAACACAAATCTCAACATGTAACCTGATTCATATCTGTATATATAGCACATACATAATATAAGTATGCTGTGAGGTCAAGTGTATAATTCATATTGTATATGTGTAACAAATTAAAAAATTAACATGAATATTAAAGTGATATCTATGGATTTTTTTTTTGTGGTTCTAGGAATTGAACCCGCAAAGCTCAGGCTCCGTTCTGCCGCTGAGCTACGTCCCCAGATTATAACATTAATTTTACCCCTCCTCTTTCTTTCAGTGTGGCCCCTCGAAAAATCAAACTCAAACCAGGTACACAGCTCTAGTCTAAATATCTCGAGTATCGACGGCGAGCCAAGGCAGGCCTTCCCACTGACTTCTCTAACTCTTCTGTCTCTGCTTGTCTTCCCGCAGATCAGACTCTCCACGTAGCATGTCAAGGACTACATTAATCAACAATTCCTTCATTTTCTTCCTCCGCCCTAGCGCCCATTTTCTTTTATACTCGCTGCCCCCAGCCGTCTGCAGTACACCAGGTTCAGGTATTTGAGCTGTGTAGAATTTCTGTGCGTGCAGATCCGTGCGCGGACTTCTCCTAGGAGAGCTGAAGGATTTGCTTGAGAGTTGCAGAGGCTCCACCCACTCCCGGGAACCGTTGCCATGGATTCAGTCTGGACGTCGATTGGCCTCTGGACCCTCCCTCCACTCTGCCGTCCAGTGCCCTACCGGGCCATTCCCTGGAGGGAGCAACCAAGTGCCGAGCTGGCGGAGGACCACGCTCAGTTGCAACTGCCTGGTGTCCTGTAAAATAAACACATGACTTTATATTTTTAGGGAACAAAAAGTGCTGCTATAGGGTTCACAGTTTTCATTCTGAACACTTTTCCAAAACCAGTTACCCCAAAGAAGCATTTTGATGACCGGTCACCTCTTTGGATCTGTAACTGACACCTTTTAGTATGGCCCTCGTTCAGACGCAAAGCAGATTTCAAGACAGGACAAAAACCAAGCCGAAGGGACCCATGTAGAGTTTGTTCGTTCAGACGCATCTGTGTAAATGCAAAAAGTCATAAAATTCATGTCTAAGCTGCTCGCTATTGAACCTGCAGCGACTGGTCTCAGCCAGCCCAGTTTGAACTTCATTCCTTCAGAAGTGTTGAAAATGCCCAAAGGTGGAGGAGGGCTGCCGCTCCGGGCTTCCTCCCTGGAGCTTGGAATTGGGCCTGATCTCTCTAAGAAGCCACCGTAAACCTGCAGGGCTATTGCTGAAGAAATGCTGGATCGCTGAACAAGGACGCCCTGGCGAGGCGGGTATGGGGTGGGAGTAACGGACAATTTTTTTGTGCCTATGAATAAGATTGCCATGAACCAGTTGTTGTTTTAACTGATCACCGCAGACTGTTGATTTGCGTTCTCTGTCGTCAAATAGGTAGGTTTCATTTTCTTAGGCAGAATTAGAAGAAATCATTCTGGATAGATGTTTACATTTATCTACGGCTTTCTTCAAAATCATGATTCTAACGCAGAATCCACTCATTTCTGGTGTGTGCATATTAAAGTGATTTCCAGGTAGTAAAGTTTTCAGGGAAAGTGACAAGGACTCCATTAAGTTGGTCTTCTGTGCTGCTACTGGTTTTGACTAATGGAGGGGCAGTTAATGATGGGCCAAACCAATCTTGAGAGAACCCGCCCTCTGCTTGTGCCTGCCCAAGACAAGCGAACTGGCATTGCTTCGATCCTGCTGCCAACACTGCTGTGACGTCATGAAAGCCAGGGCAGCCTGCGGGGCTCTCTCAAGGCTCTGTGGTCAAAGACAGCTCCAGTGTGTGTGTGTGTGAAAGATAATACGCTACTAGGGACAGTGAGTTGACTTCCAAGCTCTACTTACTTCACATGTTCCTAACAACGTAGACTGCTTTGAGTTAATTTATTTGTTACGTATTGCACTTTGTGTGTGTATGTGTGTATTGTTTACGGGGTAGGGGAAGTTAGGACAGATGATTGATGAATTGTATTTATTTCACAAAGATGATAACTTTGCCTTTATTTGCATTAAAATTCTTCTTTGATATTCTTATCTTGTTTCAAATATTCACTCTGTAACTGCTCAGAATTTTACAAACTTATTTTAAAAAAAGGGTCTTTGTAGGGTAGATTTTGCAAACCTTATCAGGTAATAATAATATATACCATGGATTATAACCTTGTTATTTAATACATTTTCTTCTGAGTTTGGAATCAAAATTTTATTTTTTAGAGAATGACCCATTAATAACTGTTATGTACCGTTGTTTATTTTGCAACTCTACTATTCTGTGTTTGGAAGTTGAACAAAGGTTAGTTAAGTGCTTGGCTCTCATAATGGATTATTTCATGTTCTTTCCAAAGATGCTTTCCAGCTTTCCCTGGATACCCCTTTCCTACTTCTAAAGGATTGCATGGCCCTTTCATGTTTCCAAAAGAAGCATTCACTGTAGTTCCATATTTCTTGATCTCTTCAAGGCACTCAGAAAATTCACTTTACTTTCCTTCACAGAGGAAGTTGGCTTTCATGTCTCTTAAAGGTAAGTTTGCTAGTTGCTGATCAGCCAGTCAGTTCACCTAGCTTCAGTCTTAATAGACCTTTAAGCTCATTTCCCTACACTGTGTCTAAAAAGGTAGGTAGATTATTAAAATGGATTATCCAGAAAACTCAAATGAATCCCTAAATATTCTTTTCATATTTAGTAATACTATGGCTAAGTATTACCAAAATCACTAGTAATAATTTGGTAATAAGCTTTATTGGCAGTAAAGGCCAGATTTTAAAAAAAGACACATTTATGCCATTTTTGTTTTGTCAAACAATTGTTTCCTCACATTTGTACTGGATAGACCAAGTTTCTGAGGAGCTAAGCGGAGAGCTGTATTTTTATTTATCTGATTTTTTTTTAAGTATATGTGCATTCTTTTCTGTGAATCATTTTTCTACTTCATGCTAATTCTTGAAAGGTAACTTTTGATGCTCTAAGGGAAAGCCAGATGGTTTCTACAAATAATCTCTACTGCAGGAGGGTGGATTGTTAAATTAGGGGAATGCTATTCACAATATCAAAACGTATGGCTAGAAATGGAAATAGAATCATGCCAAATGTATCTGGTCCATCCCTAGGGAAGTCTATGTAAAACAGCATCTCTTCGATTGCTGGCCAGTTTGCTCTTGTTGAGTGGCAGGTGGTGGGGAGACCGATATGCGTGGGTTGACTTAACATAGTATATGATTAAGGAAAGTAGAATTCATAAGAAATATTGAGATACGTGAAGAAATTAGAAGAAAAAAGTTTGTCTAGAATATAGTGTACCTAGTGACTCCTTGAAGCCCTAAATTCACAGGGAAAGATAATGTATCCTAGGCCAGAGTGGGGGGCCAGCCAGCCTTCCTTCCTGAGAGGAGTAACTCAAGGCCCATCCGTCTGTCTGTCTGAGAGTGTTTCCTAGCAGGACAGAAGACATGTGTCCTCTGGCGCTGTGTCCTCCTGGGGACCTTTTCACTTCCTTGTCTCACCCTGAATGTCTGGCGCGAGCCGAAGGAACCAGCACAGGGTCAAGTGGAATCACTTAGACTGTTCTGCAGGAGTGACTTAGGGCCTGGTAACTGCAGAGAAGCACTGTCTGTGAATTCGGCATTGACATTTATAAATTGTGTATCTGTTTTCAAGACTTTTCATTGTGTGCGGAGTGAAGGGGGATTGGGCATTCTGTAGAATTATGTGTCTGGTTTGTAAAGTCCCTAGTGTGTACTGCAGATGTGTATTCTCTGGGTTTTCTGTATCTGTACAGTAGATTTCACTAAAAAAACAAAACAAACAAAAAAAATACAACACAAATTTGTAGACAGACTTGGCGGTGCAGAGGGGAGAGTGGCTGTTTCTGTTGTGGTGATGCTGTATTATAGTCCATGTTCAGAAGGTCTATTGGCCTGTGGGGAAATTTGGTATTGTTTAGGTTCTGAAATGAACATATATGGCTACTCTGCAGACTGCATGTTGTATAATTCGACAAATACTCAAAGTGGAAAATAAAGCTGAATTAAACTTTGACTGGTCCATCTCTTTATTACCATCATTCTGATGGTGTTTGGGGATATTTCAAGGAACGAGGGGTCCCACTAGTCTTCTTCACCTATTTGTTTCCAGTGGTCCGGATCTCTACTCATGGTTTTCCTTTTCATTAAAGAACCCAGAAAATTCTAGGTTTTGCTCCTGTAGGGCTGAGTAATAGCTCAGTTGACCACCATGTTCAGCCGGGTGTTACAAGAAAAGCTCTTGGTTTATTCATTGGTGGTGGTGGTGTGTGGGGGGGTGGTTTGGCTACACCTGATGGTGCCCAGGGATGCCTCCCAAAGTGCTAGAAAGCACTAGACTGTAGATCAGTGGCCCATGCAAGGAAGCTCTGTGTACATTAATGTACAGATGACAACTGGCATCTTTTCAGAAGGGACCTCGCCATTTGTCTTTCTGTAGGCTTGAGTAGGTCTGTGATTTTTATGAGAAGTGTTGGAGTAGGAAATCTTTGCAAAATATCTAATGGCAGGATGCCCAGTGATTGGTTTTTAACAGGCTCTTTTTTTATTGCTTTTTGTCACACCTGGCAATGCTCAGGGGTTACTCCTGGCTCTGCGCTCAGGCATTACTCCTGGCGGTGCTCAGGGAACCATATGGGATGCTGGGGATAGAACCCAGTTGGCTGCTTGCAAGGCAAATGCCCTACCCTCTAGACTATCGCTCCAGCCCTTACCGTGCTCTTGTAGCAAGGAGCCTTCCTGTGCTCAGGTCTCTAGAATCCTGGGGCCTGTATGATAGTGTATGTGAAAAATCCTCTTTAGACTTGATTAATGTGCATTAGAGCTGGACAGTGGCTTTAGTCAGTTAAAACTGGGAAAGATGGGACTGGAGAAATATTTTGGTCAGAGGAATATACACTCTGCACACAGGAGCCCTGGATTACATCCCTGGCCCCACATGGTCCTCTGAGCACTTCTGGGAGTTGACCCCTGAGCAGAGAGCCAAGAGTAAAGCCTGAGTTGCCAGGTGTGACCCAACTTCTCACTACCCCCAGCACTCCAACACCCTTCACCTCCTCCCGAGATGGGAAGGATGGATGTCAAATGAATTTTCTATAAGGGCCATTGAAGACCTTGCAAATAAGGTATCTCATGTGTTACCCATCTGTCTCGAATTGCCGTTCCTCTAAGAACATGAAAGTGGTAGTTTCCAGATATCAGATTGGCAGTAAAGCTTCAAAGGTGGTGGATGCATGTGCAGGCTGCAGCCTGTCACAGAGGGAGTGAGCCAGGTTACTGAGCACGTCCACTGTCCGAGGGAAATGACCCCAGTCTCAGGACCAGCTCTGCAGTGCAGCAGAGCAGCAACGACCCACACACCACACTGCCGAATGCCTGCAAGTCCCTCTGCCAACCTCACATTCTCAACGGTGTTGGGGCCCGGCCTCAAGGGGTGCAGCGCTGCAGCGCTGATGTACAGAGGCAGTTACGGTGACCCCGCGTATGGGCAGGTTTCAAACCAGCCTTTGTGACAGGTTGTGTCTTGTGACTGTCTTTTGTACATAATACATAGAGAAGAAGGAGGAGTCTTCTCTCGGGTGACACAGCAGACGAGAATGTGGGTCCCCCTCCGAAAAGCATCCTGAGCCCTGGGAGTTTTACTTTCCCTTTGGCATTTAGTGATTCTTCAGCCAATCGCAAAGAAACCAGCAACATCTATGTTGTTTGTTGAATTAAAAAAAAAAACTGAGTGATCAGTAAAGTGGGTAAGGCGTTTGGCTTGCATGCTACCGACTGGATTCAATCCTTGACATCCAATATGGCACCCCCGAGCACCGCCAGGAGTTCCTGAATGCAGAGCCAGGAGTAACGCCTGAGCATCGCGGGTGTGACCCAGAAAGCAAATAAATAAATAAATAAACCCCACTCATGTTTAGGCTGTGTGCTCCCCCTGGGACCTTGTAGGGGGTTTCTTTTCAGGAACCCGGGGACTTTCCCACCTTGCACTCTCCCTGGAGAGATAGTTCAGCATATAAGGCACTTGCCTTACACACAGCAGCCCATGTTTGGTCCCTGGCACCCCAGATAGGCCTCCATTCCCCTCAGAACTGATTTCTGAGTACTGAGCCAGGAGAAAGTCCTGAGCACTACTGGGAGTGGCCCAAAGGAAAAATAAATCTTTTTTTCCAACTCAAATCATTTTCCGTTTCCTTTGTGGGCCGGAGAGTGCAGCAGATAATGCAGAGAGAGTACAGCTTGCCTCACAGGCAGCTGGGCTGCCCCAACACCATCCCCAGCACTGTCTCACGCTCTCCCAAGCCGCCTTTCCCAGAACCAGGCTGCAGAGATTAGACCACAGTAGCTTCTCAGAAAATTGACCTCCATGCTCCTGTCCTCCTTCATGAAATTAAAGAAATTGGCACATTTGTTCCAGATGACATGTGACCGCCCTAGAACCCCTTAAAGCTCCGAAGGCTGCAGCAGCAATTAACTTATGAGATGACTCTGGCTAGGGACCAGGCCCTGTTTTAAACACCTTACATGTGTTTGTCTATGTAATCCTAAAAATCGCACGAGGTGGGCACTAGTAGATCAAGTGGACGGTGTCAGAGAGAAAACAGGCACAGAGAGGTCAAGGAATTTGCCAGGGTCTCACAGCAGCAGATAACCAGGGTGAATGAACGAGGGCAAGAAAGAGGTGTGTGTGTGTGTGTGTGTGTGTGTGTGTGTGTGTGTGTGTGTGTGTGTGTGTGTGTGTTGGTAACCAGTAAGAATTCATACAGAGTTCCAGATCTCCGTCCGCTGAGTTACTTTGGGCAGTCAGATGCATTGGGAAAGAATCCCTGGAATAATGGGCTGGGGCTGCCTCGCAGCAGGATTCCGCCGCGGTGCTGCGCTGCCTGTCTCAGTCCCTCATCCTCTGCACACACTCAGCAGTGCCGCATTCCTCCTCTCCGTCCTCTCCACTCCCAGCCCTGCTGTAAGCATTCCACGTAGGATCCTGGTTGATTCTTTTTCTCCTTAAGAAGTCAGTGCTCCCCGAGTGCATTTTTCAGAGACTTCCTATTTGTTTGGATTTCTTAAGAGAAACATAACTCGAGCTTCTCCCCACCCCCCATCCGAGCCAGCTCTAATGCACGGTCTGAGGGGTCTAAGGGCGATCCGCTTCATGCTCAGCTCATGGAGGACACGAGGGAGCCCTGTGATCCCTGCTGCCCCCTACCTCACCTCCCGCGCTGTCACGATGATTAATGAGATCTCATGGCAGCGCTTTGGGTTTTAGAGAAAGTAAACATGCCAATCATACCATGCATGCATATGCAGGTCCTTCCCAAGGAAGGGCGGGCCAGTACCGGCCCCCTGCACTGCCCGCTCCTGATGAGCAACTGGCCATGGGCTGGACAGGCAGGTGGCAGCCTTGCAGAAGCTCCTGGATGCCACCTCGTGCCCTGGTCAGCGTCACTGGCGGCTCCAGAGCCCTGCTCTGCATGGGGCGTGTGCAGCTGGGGATCTACTTAGAACACCAGGATGCGCAGGGATGTCCGCATGGAAAGGCTGCACCCCACCCACCCCGCCTCCCCATTGAGTCCTGCATCAGCTGCTCCCTGTAAGCAGCTCAGTCACGGTATCAACTCTCGGTGGGGGGTGGGTGGGCCCGCGTCCCCCCCCCCCGAGAGTTGTGCATGGCCCTCTGTGCTTCACTGTTTGCTGTGAGAATTGGCAGGAGCAAGTGAGCCATCAGCATTTGACAAGCGAGACTCAGTTATGAGACACTATATTCATGTATTCCTAAGTCTAATGGACTTTTTATTTATTTATTTATTTATTTTTTTTTGCTTTTTTGGGTCAGCCAGCCCGGCGGCGCTCAGGGGCTACTCCTGGCTCTGCAGCTCAGGAATTACTCCTGAGCAGTGCTCAGGGGACCCATATGGGGATACGGGGATCGAACCCCTTGGCCTGGCGATGAGCCAGCGCGCGTGCAAACAAGCGCCCTACCCGCTGGGCTATCGCTCCGGCCCCACCCCACTTTATTTTTACAGCTAAATTTTTATATATTTTTCTTTTTTATTGAAACACCATGATTTACAAAGTAAAAAGGTTTTCATAAATGCTGTTGATAGATTCATACTTCAACACCACTCGCACCACCAGTGTGTTCCCACCACCAAAGACCCTCATTTCCCACCCACCCCAATCCCCATGCCTGCATCATGTGGCACTGATTGTATTGACTGTTAAAGCACACACATGGTAATGTTAGTGATGAATCCATTTTCTTCCCTATTGTTGGTTATGGGAGAATCTGGTCAAACTCTGTTCTTGAATTTGCTTTCTGAGTTTCTAGAACGTGGTTGGTTCCACTAGTTTGATGTACTGGGGAGAGCCAGGTGGCAGCTCCCCCGTGTGTCTGTGTCTCTGCATGATGGCCTATAGCCCGGAGGCAGTTCATTAGCAGGTCCACCAGGCCTCCGTGATGGGGCAGAGAGGGGAAAGGGGACCTCAGCTCCATCTCCATGAGCACCCAGTGATTTTCGCCACTGAGAACTGCCTACCTGGGCTTGAAATCGGCTGCTCTGTTGTGTGGGGCTCTAGTGAGCCGGGCTTGAAATCGACTTCTCTCTTGGGTGGGGCTCTGATGGGCTGTGGAGTCTGGACGTTGAAAATAGCTGTGATGATGGTGAGTAAGTTTCCTCTGGCTGCTTCTAAGGCCCTACTGAGGTGGTGGGAGGGGACCAAAACCTATCTTCCCTCCTGGGTGCCTCATGGTCAGCTGAGCTAGGGGAGAGCCGGATGGCAGCTCTCCCCCATGTATCTGAGTCTCTGCATGATGGCCAGTATCCTGGAGGCAGTTTGTGGGCCACTCCTGCTTCATCTGAAATGGTGTCCGGCACCCAGGATTCTCCTTCACCGTCCCAAAGGACTTGAGGAAACATTGGCCACATGGAGCAAGTTCAAGGAACAGCCCACAAGGACACCAAAGGATTTTTTCAAACTAATTTTTTTTTCTAGCTTGAAGTTCTGTGGTTTACAATACTAAGGTTTACAATACTAATTAATAATAAGTCTATGACCCAGCGATACCACTTCTTGGCATGCATGCCGAAACAAGGCAAAATAAAAGTTTTAAAAGGATTTATACACACCTCTGTCCATCACTATACTTAGCACAGGAGAAGGGATTTTTTAAATATTTTATTACATCACCATGTGATATACAATTACAAAGATGTTCATGTTTGGGTTTCAGTCATACAGTCTTCCAGCACCCATCCCTCCACCAGTGCCCATCTCCCACCACCAATGTCCCCACTTCCCTCCCCCTCCCCCAGCCTGCCTCCATGGCAAGTTCCTTATCTCTTCCTCTCTCTCTCTCTTTCTTTCTCTCTTCTCTTACACATTGTGGATTGCAATATATACATTTAGAGATTATCATGTATATATTTTCTCCTATATTCAATGCTCAGTTCTAGGCTGGCATTATCACTTTTGATAAATATTAGCACACTGTTCCCTTCTCTGTCTCACCTAACCTCTGATTCCCACATGTCCGTGGTAGATTCCACCTTTTTTTTTTAATTGAAAGATGCTCATGCAGAGTCCTGGTTCCACAGGGGTTCCAACACGCACCCTCCACCCAAACCCATCTCCCATCACCAATGTCCGCGTCCTCCCTCCCCCTCCCCACCTCCAACCACCCGGCGGGCTCTGCATGTCATCTCCTTCCTCTCTATATCTCCCTCCCAACAAACTTTCCTGCTCTTCGTGGAATGCAGTGCACCAAAAGACATCACTGTTTCACCACCCTAGTGGCCCGCGCGCAAGAGGCCACGCAGACCTTGGCTGGAACTGGTTTTGCTCTGTTCCTCTGGTCGTGAGGCAGTTTCCCAGCGTCTGGACAACAAAAATGGTGGCTAGTGTGATGGACCGGAGTCTCATCCGGCCGCTTCCAGGACCCCCCGGAGGCGGCGGGCCCACTCCCCAAAGCCCATCTGCCCTCCTCGGGGTTCCATGGTCAGCTAAGGCCCGGCGCGAGCCGAGCTTCAGCCTCCCCAGCCATCTGCAAGACCCTGGATGCTGGCCCACGGGCAGCTCCCGGGTAGGGCCACCAGGCTCGACAAAATCAGGAGAAGGGATTTTAATTTGGGGTCACTTTTCTACTCCATCCTCTGCTTTGGAAGAAAAGCTGCTCTGAAGCCTTTTCGGGGGATGCGGGATGCCAGCCTCCCCATTCTCTGCTGCTTAGGCCAGTTTCCTCTCCACTGGGCAGGCTTCTCAGAGCAAAGTTTGTGTGTGCGCTCTGCATGCTGGCCCGGGGCAGGAATCTCATCCATTCGGTTCCCAGTAAGCCCTGCCAGCACCTAAAGCCTACATCTCACTTGCATCTTTTTTTTTTCTTTTTGGGGTCACACTCAGCAATGCTCAGGATTAACTCCTGGCTCTGCACTCAGGAATTACTCCTGGCTGAGCTTGGGGGACTGTGGGATGCCGGGATCGAACCCGGTCGGCCGCATGCAAGGCAAACGTCCTACCTGCTGTGCTATCGCTCTGTCCCCCCACTTGCATTTTTGGAAGAGCTGAACAAGTGCCCTGAAGTGAATCGGAGACACTCAGGCACTCTGTAGCCAAGCTCACACGCAAAAAGCTCATGCAAGTTTGGTCAATGGCTGCAAGCGCATTCTGCTCCCTGCACCAGAAGGGCCGGACGTGAGGCACTTCCGCAGCCCTGCCGCATGCCAGGGACTCTCACAGATGGACTTGTGGCACTTGGAGTCTGGTTTTGCCACTGGGAAACCGCAGATGACTAGGATCATGTTTTCTGCTTGAGGCTCATCTCCTTTCAGACCTAATCCCCAGGTAAACGCTAAAACCAAAGAGGTTAAGTCACACGGCCAGGTCACGTGGGAAATTTGGCTCTAAAGCATAGATTCCTTTTATCTCAATTTTCCCTTTGGGTTTTGCAAGTTAAATGGTGTCATTTAAAGGGTTTGGAGTTTTCCAGCTTGAGCCGATAAATCAGGGAGTGGTCGGGAGGCATGCAGTGTCCGTCAGGACACCAGGAAGGCTGCGAGGCAGAGCTGTTCTTGCTGTGTCCAGAAGCGTCAGAGACTCCCCAGTGAGATGCGCAAGGAGTGTCTCAGCCCAAAGCATTCTGCTCGATTCCAGGCTTCATGGGCAAACACCAGTCCTGGACTGGCTCCAGTCAGAGTCGATCCCCCATAACAGTGGTGGCGATGGAGGCATCTCCCCACATCATTAGCTCAAGCCCTGTGTGAGAGAGAGTTACTGTGTGGCAGGCAATGCTTGCCACAGTCCTTCATTGTGTATGTGCCACTATGAGGTGGGTCACTGAGCTGATCACGGGGAGCAACTCACCCAGGACCGCAGTCAGCAGATGGAAGGCAAGAGGGAGGGCAGACCCCCCCGGGCAGCATCCTTTCCACTTGGGACACTACACAAATGTCCCTGCCCGATAGCCACACAGTAGCAACTTGGTGATCAGAGCTAGGACGGTAGGTGCGTTGCTAGCTGGTGGGTTTCAGTCAACTAAGGAAATCCACACTGCTCCGCGGCTCCCAGAAGCATGGGAGGTAATTCTGTGGACAACAGGGTTTTTTGTCCAGCTTCAGGGTCAAGCCCAGGCCTGAGGGGTGCACTGGCATCTCTTTTCAGCCTTTTTCTTAGTGAAATGGAGCCACTACTGGGGACTCTGCATGGCACTCGCCAGCAGGGTGTTGGAGAGCTGTGACCAGCACATTCAGGGAAGTCTCTGGCGCAGCACCTCTATGATTGGTGGCCGTCAGAGACCCAGAGAGAAACCTTTCCTCTTGGCTGTCGTAAGCACAGCTGGAATTCACAGGCTGAGGATTGCGGATTTGGTGCAGGTGTACAGAACTCACATTTTTGTTTTTGTTTTGGGCCATACCTGGCAGTGCTCAGGGCTTACACCTCTCTTTGCAATCAGGAATCACTTTTGGTGGGCTTGGGGGACCATATGGGATGCTGGGGATTGAACCAGGGCCAGCCTCATGCAAGGCAAGTACCGCCCCTCTGTATTGTCGCTTCAGCCTCCTGTGGCATATTTGGGGGGTGTCGTACTGATGCCCACTTTGCTGCTCCTGCCCACCTGCCCCATTCTTGCTTTGACCTCCATGCCTGGCAAAGCCTGCCTGGAGGGCAGTGAGCCCACCCCCTCCGCCATTCCCTGTGGACCTCAAACGCCCAAATGGCACCAGATTCAATCCTCTGTGCAGGGTCTAATTAGCTTGTGGCTTTAGGAAGTGAAACAAAACATTGGCATCTTTATAGTAGGTTACAAGCATGTGAGAACGGAGCAGCCTCAGCTGTTCAAATAGAAAAGCTAGATCTGTTCGTGCTGGTGCGGGGAGGGAGGGGGCAGGAGCAGGGGAGGGGGGGAGAGTGGGGGGGTGAGGCCCAGAGGAGGGGGAGGGTGCTAGTCTCAGCAGGAAAGGGCGGAGCTTCTCTGAGATTTCCAGGGCTAGCACAGCAGAGGCACTGTTCTTCCCCCTTGGAGCATATTTGTGCTAGTGGGCTCTCCCCTGAACTCAGCTTGTTAAGGGAGCCCTGACTCTCCTTTGTTCAGTGAGGCGGTGAGGGCGGCACAGGATTAGGGCAGCTCCTGTGTCCCAGTGAGCCGATTCCCATTCTCATTCCATGCTGAGCTTGGAGAAGGTTGGGCGCACTTTGTTTCTCCCGTTTCCCAAAAAGGAGTAACCTCCAAATGCTTCTTCCCTACCCACTTCACACATCCCAGGAGGCCCCACGGTTTTCAGGAGCAGGGGTCTGTGCCTGGAGCAGGCGCCTCAGATAATGGTTCTTCAAGGGGGTCTGGGAACTCTGACCTAAATGATGGTTCTCAAACTTCCCAGCCCCAGCAGCCCCAGCTGAGGCAGGTAGGCAGCAATTTATATCGCCTCCTGTTCCAAACCGCACATTTAAGGAGAGTTGTGTGTGCCTGCTTCTGACATGTATGAAGACTGGGCTAGTAAATATGGCTTCATGATCTGCAGACAATGATTTAAAATTCCCAACTAATCACAGCCAGTAGGGAATTTGCCTTACATGCAACTGACCTGGGTTCAGTCCCCAGCATGCTACATGGTCCACCAGGCACCACCACGAGTAATTTCTGAGCACAGAGCCAGGAATAATCCCTGAACATCTCTGAGTGCAGCCCAAACCATCCCTGCCCCCAATAAAAAATAAATTTAAAAAATCTCAGGCTGGGAGGCTGGAACTCGGCTCGCCCGGGCCCAGCTGAATAGGAGACCCCCAGGAGGGCAGACGGGTTTTGGGAGGGGGCCCGTCACCTCTGGGGGGTCCCGGAAGCAGCCTGATGAGACTCGCCCATCACACTAGCCACCATTTTCGCTGTCCGGACGCTGGGAAGATGCCTCATGACCAGATTAACAGAGCAAAACCAGTTCGAGCCCAGGTCACACTGGGCGGTCCATTAAAATAGTGGAAACAGTAATGTCTTTTAATACACTGCATTCCACGAAGAGCAGGAAAGTTTGGCGGGAGGGAGAGATAGAGAGGAGAGAAATGACATACAGAACCCGCCAAGTAGTTGAGGTGTGGGAGGGAGGTGGGGACATTGGTGATGGGAGATGGGTTTGGGTGGAGGGATGGGTGTTGGAACACTGTAGAACCAAAACTCTACATGAGCATCTTTCAATTGTATGTCTAAAATGGTGTGACAATATTTGGGGGGGAAATAATAAAATAAAATAAAATCGGAAAAAAAATCCCAAGCTGAGAGATAGTCCTGGGAATAAGGCACGTGCCTTGCTCAGGATCATAACCTTGCCTAGGGCTATAACACCTCAACTAAAAAAGATGTGTGAGCGCCATAGGCAGGAAGTGTGAGCCCACAGTGACCCCAGCTAGCACCAGAACCATAATTCATAATTCATACACCTCAGCTAAGAGGGAGACCCCAATAAGCACTGAGGATGAGTGTATGAGCACCACAGCCTGGTGACATCAGCCAGGGAGAGAGAGAGAGAGAGAGAGAGAGAGAGAGAGAGAGAGAGAGAGAGAGAGAGAGAGCCCCTATTCTTGCAATGACATCTGCAAAGGAAAGGGAAGGGAATGAAATCAAATCTGGGTGATCTAGTAAAGTGTTTTAACAACTTGCCCATCTGATTTTATAGCCTTTTGACACTTGTTTCTGCCATTTCTCTCTAACTCTTAATTGCGCGGTTACTACATCCCAGACACTAGCCTAGATATTTTCTATGTGTTGTTTCATTAAAAAATGTGCTTGAAGGGGTTGGAGAGATTGTGAGGCGGGAAGGCATTTTCCTTGCAATGGTCCACCTGGGTTTGATCCCTGGGGTCTCCGGAGCCCTGTAAGAAGTGACCCCAGAACACAGCCCTAACTCACTCCTCATCCCAAGAATGTGCTTGGAAATCAAAACATGGTGTTTGTGTATATTAAGCCTAGAAACAGGAGGCAAAGTTAGGAGGGTGACTCTTAAACTCAACACTTTTTGAATTATTTCTTTGGATAATTATTTTATGAGACTGTTGGAGGACAGGAGAAGGAAGGGATGGAGGATTCCCTCGAATACTCTTTTCTTAGAGACCAGCAGAGAATAGTCTCACAAGTACGTGCGAGGATGAATTCATTCTAGATTCTTCATGGGGGGGTGGGGTGGGTAATTCTCCTTAGTGGGATTCAAGGGACCCAGGGGCTATTCTCAGCCAGTGGGGTGAAACATTCCATGCACAATGTGCCGACAACCAGGGCTATACCTGGCATATTTAGGAGGCCAGGTGGTGCCAGGATTGAACCAGGCTGGGCGCGCACACTAGGCCTGCACCCTAATTGCTGTACCACCTCCCCGGGCCTCATTTTAGAATCTCAAGGAGTCTACTAAGGCCTTGTTCCAATTTCAGCCCTCGGATATCTCTAGTTCACCCAGCTGATGCTCTGTGCTGCCAGAGGAGGGAAAAGGAGAGCAAGCAAGCAGGCTGGAACAGAACTGTGCTTTCCGATGGTTCCCAGGCCTGTCTGAGTGGCATCACTTCCCAACTGGATGCAGCCAAGATTTTGCAGGGAGGGAGGAATCCTAAATCACAGGGGGTCATGTGCTCTTTTGGGCTGCAGCCAACACACAGGAAGGGCTGGGCCCCCTCAGAGGGTCTGGAGCCCCACCTTACCTACTGTCCAGTGGGTAGGGCCCATCTGTGCCGCAGCCTTCCCACCCAGGCCAGAGAGAGGCAGGCTGGAGGACTGGAGAAGGGCACACCCAGGCGGGGCCTCCTGAGTGGCTGTTTTCCAGGTGTGACGCAGCCAGACGGGCAATACTAGATCTATCACCCCATCTTTGGGGACTAGTCTTTGGGTCCTTGATGACAGGGAGCCTGCTCCAGACCCTGAGGGTGTTGCGTCTGCTGTGGGGCAGAGGTGGAGCAGGCCGTGACCTCACCTGAGCACAGCCTCCAATTACAGCCGTGAGGTTTGCCGTACACTGCAGTTGTGAAGGCGCAGTCTCTCTCCAGGCAGCCTTCAGGTTACACACAGCCTTTCCTGTGTGTGATCGGATTGCAGTTTTTAAATTTAATTTTTTTAATTGAATCACTGTGAAAGTTGCTCATGATCAGTCATACAATGTGGGACCCATGATTTTTTTTTTTAACTGAGTCTTGAATGTGTGAGGCAACATCAGCACAACCCCGCCCCATACATTTGGTTAAATGGAACACTTAAAGGAGACAGGACCAGGGTTAAAGTGCTTTCCTTGCACATTGCCAGTGAGGTTTGATCCCTGATCGCCAGCACCATACATGGTCTCCAATGCACTGCCAAGAGTGATCCTGAAGCCTGGAACCAGGCTGAGGTCCTGAGCACCTCAGAGTGTGGCCCACCCCCAAAATATGTCCTTGCTATCCTATTTTGCTATTTTATTTTGGTATGATTTTGTTTCTAAAACTATCAGGTCTTGTTTCTGCCTGTCGCCCTGTGCTAGGCTGAGGGGGTGTCCTAGATGGGAGGCAAGCTTTAGTCTTCGCCTGCCCCCCTACAGACTCTCAGAGGCCAGAAAACCTCATGCAACACAACCACAGTCATCCTCAAGGTCCAGACTCCACAGCTGGACACAGCCTGATCCCCACGGCGATATCTCAAAACCTGGTATACCACAAACATGTGGGAGTAAGAGGTCAGGTAAGGCAGAGAAGGGAAACAGTGTGCTGCTAATTATCATCAAAAATGATAATACATTGAATATAGGCTAAAAGATTCACATGATAACCTCTAAATGTATGTATTGAGATCCACAATATGTAAGAAAAAGAAGAGAGAGAGAGAGAGAGAGAGAGAGAGTGAGTGAAGAGACAAAAGAACTTGCCATAGAAGCAGGCTAGGGAGGGGGAGGGAATCGGGAACATTGGTGGTGGGAAATGGACACTGGTGGAGAGATGGGTGCTGGAACACTGTATGACTGAAACCCAAACACGAACATCTTTGTAATTGTATATCTCACGGTGGTATAATAAAATATTAATTTAAAAAACTGTCAGGTCTTGGTGAATGCACGTGGCATGGGTGAAACTTTATTTACTTATTTATTTATTTTGCTTTTTTGGGTCACACCCGGCGATGCTCAGGGTTACTCCTGGCTCTGCACTCAGGAATTAGTCCTGGCGGTGCTTAGGCGATCATATGTGATGCTGAGGATCCAACCCGGGTCAGCTGCTTGCAAGGCAAACGCCCTACCCACTGTGCTTTCGCTCAGGTCCCGGCATGGGTGAAACTTTACCTTTGAAATGACCTAGGAAGAACATGGATTGGAAAAGAAAAACACTAAACCGTGGACTGGAGATCTCGGCAGAGAAGGAGACCCAACTAGGTTCTTCAGATGTTTTCTGCAGATACACCTGGAGAAGCTTCCGGTATCATGCCCACCTGCTGCTCAGGGGCTCTTCTCAGTTCCCATTCAATGGTCCAAACCCTGTTTCCTGCAGGATAGTGTTGTAGAGCTGAGCCCCGCCCCATCCCCTCCGCTCTGGCCCCTGACAACCATACCCTGACATTACCAGAAGTTAAAGATTGGCCTGGAGGACAGCTTCAAAGGGGCCACCAGAAGGGACAGAAGGGGAAAGGCGGCCGCTGACCCTGGACTTTGGCTGATAGGTGTGGCATTGGCTGAAGTGTGGTATTACTCATAGATGTGGTACTTGGGCCAGCCCGGCCAGGTACGGACCCGCATGAGGCTGGACCACCTGTCAGTGTCCATTATTAGGACAGGCCGAGCACCTGCCTGCCCCTGGCTTTGGTGAATGCTTACACCCTGACCACGTGAGGCTCTTGTCCCTCTCACAGCCTGGGGATGGATGTTACTTTCTGAACGAAAGCTTAAACTGGGAGGCACTCATTTGAGGGGTGGCCCCGCGCAGATGGAGAAGAGTTGAATGGTCAGAAAGAGTTTTTGAGTCTTCCGATTCGGAACGAGTCCCCTTGGCGGCCTTGGCCCGGGGTGGGCTCTTCATTTCCAAGTCCCTTCAACAGGGGGCTTGACCCTCCCACTTAGCGCACGCGGGCGGGGCTGCGGCTCTGGGCCCCCTTTCCTGAGCGCCCCAGCCGGGACCTGGTGTCCGCCCTCTCCAGCACGGGCGGGGCCCACCTGTCCCGTCCCTCCCGGGCGTCCCAGGTGGCTCGGGGCGGGGGAGGAGCCGCGCCCGCTCCGCCCCGCGCGGCCTCAGCCAACGCCAGCCCCCGGCGGGGCACGCTCCGAGCCGGGCCGGGACCGGAGCCGCAGCCGCAGCCGGAGCTGGAGCCGGAGCTGGAGAGACCCGGCGGGCGCGGGAGGCGCAGGTGAGCGGGCGGGCGCTGCGGGGAGCGCGGGTCCCGCGGGGCACAGAGCCGGGAGCTGCGGGGTCGCTGCGCCGCAGCGGGCTGGGGTCCGAGCCCAGGAGCGGCCGCCGTGCACCCCTGGACGGAACCGGAGCGGGCCGGGGGGCGGCGCGGGGCTCCTGGAGGCAGTTTGAGAGGGGAGGCCGGGGGGCCGCAGAGCTGCAGGGGGACCCCGGCCCTAGGAGGAGCGCGGGCGAGCTCCCACCCGCTGGATGCGGCGCGGGGCCGCCCAGCTCTCTCCGCGCGGGGCCAGACTTTGAATATTGCTGTCGAATAACTAACTTACCCCCACTCCCTCGGGTCCCCCGCCTGTCCGTCCCCCTCCCGGGCGTCCCAGGTGGTCGCGGAGCTGCTTGGCCACCCTGGGCTGTGAGACTGCGGGTTTGTGCGCGCCAGGAGGGACGTTGGCGAGAGCCGCGGTGCGGGTGGACCGGGACTGACCCGTCTTGCAGGGCCCAGGGATCCGCGTGTTAAAGTGGAAAAAAAGTGAGAAAATGGTATTTAAATTCTGGTGGCTAACAATGACCTTGAGCAAGTTACCTCACTTCGCTGATGGCCGTTTCAGTCAAGGTAAATGGGCAGTGTGAGCATTCCAGCAGCATTAAGTTATGTGATGATGGAATGGCACATGCAGAGTCTTGGAGGAAACTTCTCTCTGCCCCCTCTTCACCCCTCACCCCCGCCCTTGAGTGTAAAACCTTACGATTACTAGAGGTTCCCTCTCATACAGCAGAAAGGAGGTCACCCAATGTGGTGTTGGGGTCTTCTCTGATTTCTTCCTGCTCCAGGCATCCTCCCTGCGGATCCCAGGATTGTGAGATGCCAGAAGGGGATGTATTAGCTTTTGTCCATCATTACTGGTTGTATTCCTCAGCATTCTTGGAATTGGGTTTTGCTTTTTGGGTCACACCCGGCGATGCTCAGGGGGCTCCTCCTGGCTCTGCACTCAGGAATCACTCCCGGCGGTGCTCGGGGGACCGTATGGGATGCCGGGGGATCTAACCGGCCGGCATGGGCCGCCACTTGCAAGGCAAACGCCCTACCCGCTGGGCCATCGCTCCGGCCCCTGGAATTGGGTTTTGGATCCATGAAAATTGCCTTAGGCAAGACAGAAACTGATTGTATTACACAAATGGAAAGTGCGAGAGGGGTTAGCTTCAAGTATAGCTGGATCCAGGGACACAGGGCTTGCTCATACATATACACATACATACATACATACATACATACATATATACATACATACATACATATAGACCCTTGTACTCTGTGTGTATTGTTTTTAATATGGAGTCATAAATGACTTGGCACCTTCAGGTTTATCTGCTGCTTTAAAGCATTGTTTAGGGGGTGAACCCCCATTGGGCTTCAGAATATTCCAAGGGGGCCACAGGTGGAAGTCATGTAAGTGGAGGGCGCTATGGCATGAGATTCAGGGGCCAAGTGGTGGATGTGGGGCCACTGGAAGAAATCAAGGCTGGGGGTCCTGGTGGGGAAACGTTGACACTGCTTCAGAGTGAGGAATTCCTTCCCTCTTCTACATCCTCAGAGCAAACCTCACTGTACTTGTGGGCCTGAGCCATATTGGTGATGTGAACATACGGGAGTATGTGCTATAGGAGTTCATACTTTATCTCGGTGCCATTTGGGCTTTGGAGGGTCAGCCACTGTGATCGCCCCATTCCAGTTATAAGGTCTAGGACCGGGCAGTTCTCAGTAAGACGTTTGCATTCTGGGCAGATCTCAGTAGCGGCGTGACCAAGGCACGTCTCTGCTTTTGCTCAGCACCACCCAGAGGAAGTTGATAGTACAGTGTAGACAATCTGGGTGCTGTTTCTGTCAGTCATTCAGTCTTTATCCCTGGCCTGGGAGGCATCCTGTGTGTTCATCCTTTCATCCATTGTTGAATTGTTCATTTATCCAGTCAACATTCAATAAATACCCAACATATGCCAACGCTGTTGCCAAAGATGAAAATGATTGCTTTGGAGCAGCTCACAGTCTGGATGGAAAGGCAGATGTGCAGATAACCGTGCCTGGTCCCGTGGAGCTATAGAGGTGGCAAAGGCGGCCAAGGGAACTGGAGTCGAGCTGTAAGTACAGGAGGACGAGAAGAACTGCTCCGGGACAAGACAGGGTTTGGAGGGGCCGCCCTGGTGATGTGTCAGGGTATCTGGGGGCTTCCCTAAGCAAGCTCTTTAGGGCTTCCTTAACACATCTGCAAAGGGTGGTTCAGAGCAGTTCTGAAAAATGCTCTGGGTATTCCCTGCGCTGCTGAGGGTGCCTGAAGCCCATCAAACCTTCATGAGATAGTAGTCAAAGAAGAAAGGGAAGTTGTTTTTTTTTCTGTTTTGGGGCCCACGCCTGACACTGCTCAGGGTTTACTCCTGGCTCTGTACTCCTGGAAGTGCTCAGGGGACCATAAGGGATGCCAGAGACTGAACCCTCATTGACCGCTTGCAAAGCAAGTGCCTATGTGCCCCTGTACTATCCACCCCCAGTTTTTAAATACTTTGTTGGTCACATTTTGTGGCTCTCAAGGGACCATAGGGGTTTTGGGGATTGAACCCAGGTCGGTTGCAAGGCAAGCACCCTCCCCTCTTCTCTATCCCTCCAGCCCTGGGAGCTTTCTAGTGATCCTCAGAGTGATTAGTCCTCTGTACCTTAACCAAAACGAGCACCCCTAAACACATTGCTGGCAAAGGCCATGATTATTTTCACCAAACTGTTTCTGGAGCTGGGATGGGTGGGGGAATGAGACTCCCTCATCCAACACACTGATGCCCCATATCTGAATAAAATTAGAGTTCAGCAGCAAGGAAGAAAACTGGATTGCCTGATGGACAGACTCTTAGGGATGCAGCCAGCCGTATCTCCCGCTGGTGGTGACAGACGAGGAAAGGCATGGCCTGTCCCGGCAATCAGGAGCTGTTCAGACAATGTAAGTATAGGGTGTGGCCCAGGAGAGGAAAGGAGCCAGACTGGAGATTAGAGATGGGAGTGCCTGTGAAAGATGCTGCCCTGACTATCAATAAAACGTGTACATCTTGGTCCTGTTCCCCAAAGAACTTACACCCAAATGTGTTCCGTTCCCGTCTGTAATGCCATTGCCGCTGACTCTGGCAACTCCCAAAGGACGAATGGGGTGGAAGCACTTAAGGAGTGGCCGTGGGTGCAGATGGTCCTGGCTTACTGACTTGATGGATGGCTTTATTTCCTTTTTGGGGGCCCCAAAGTGATTCACTTTTGGTGGAAACTGCACTGCAATCTTTATTCAGATCAGGCATGGTCCTCTTGTAATGCTGGTGACCGTGCTTTGCAGCAGGTGTTCAGCTTTTTTTTTTTTTTGCTCTTTGGGTCATACCCAGCAATGCTCAGGGTTATTCCTGGCTCTGCACTCAGGAATTACTCCTGGCGGTGCTCGGGGGACCATATGGGATGCCGGAGATTGAGGCCGGCATGATCTGGCCGTATGCAAGGCAAACGCCCTACCCGCTGGGCTATCGCTCTGCCCCCCCATATATTCAGCATTTTTGAAAGCACTTATATTATCAGTGTTCATGATAATTATGTCCTGATAACTACATCCTGATCAGGACGTAATCTTGTTGTGAACTGAGGAAAACTTGTAGTCTGTCAAGTTTTCCTTGACAAAAAAGGAAAACAAGGAGTCCAGTGTACCTCTCTCGGCACACCCCGCGCCCTTCACTTTAGCTTTACAACCCCGTTGACAACCCTTGCTGGTGCTATGTCTAGTTTCTTAAACTGTGACTCATGAGCCGGCCAGGGTCACCTAACTAAGGTGGGGTCGTCTTTAAAGATAGATTTATGATTCATTATCAATAAACGTTTGCTCTGCATATCTATTTTATGTATCTATATACCTGGGTGTATATCAATAACAATTGTTTTTCTTGATTTTTAAGCCATATCTGGCAGTTCTCATGGCTTACTCCTGGCTCTGCATTTATCGACCACTCCTAATGGACTTGGGGGGCCATAGGGGATGTTAAGGATTAAACCCAGGTTGGCCGCATGCAAGGCAAGTGCCCTACCCGCTGTACTATCACTCCGGCCCGCTAACAATTTAAGTGGAAAAGAACTGCTAGTGGAAATAGTGTCAGGAGCTCTGCTCTACAGCATGCCTTTGCTTAAGCTTCATTAGCTGTCTCCAGACTGACAGGCTGGCCCTTGGGGAAGATGCCAAGTGGTGGGCAGTAGTAGAATAGCAGAGCTCTTCTGACACTGCTTTTAAATCTTTTCACCAGGTCTTATTATTTTTTCTTTTTGGTGTTTGGGCCACACGCCAGTAATGCTTAGGGTTTACTCCTGGTTCTGCCTGCAGAAATCACTCTGGAGGGGGCCCAGGCAAGCGCCCTACTCACGGTACTAAATCTCCAGCTCCTAGCCTGTTTTTTTTCATCTGAAGTAGCAGGGCAGGTGACTCTTGGTTTCCATTTGAAGCAGTGAATGGTGGTAGGTGTTTGTGAGATCGGACAGCCAAGGCTGCTCCTTTTAAATGCAGGTCTTCCATCCTCAGTAGCTTGCTCAGCCTTGGTGTGCTTGGTGAGGGGGTGAGCAGCAGATTGCCTTGGGCAACATCCATTTTGCAGGCTTTGTCATTCACCTTGGTGTGTTAGACATTGTTCGGTGCTGGGGATCAGAGTATACAGGGAAGACAAAGTTTTGATTTTCTTGGAGCTTACAACCTACTGGAAGGAGACATTTATTTATGTTTTGTCTAACATGTCAGGTGGTAAAAGGATTTTAATGGGAAATAAAATGGCTTAAGAGCAGAGTGTTGGCAACAAGCTGGGAATAGCATTAGAAAATTTCAGAATTTATTCTCTTTCAGGTTTCCAGCAGGGAAATAATGGCCTGAACAGCGATGGTTTGGGGCAGAAAACAAAAATAAACCAAGACAGACATTTTCTTGGAAGAAGGGGGTTATATAGTGAATAACTTGATTTTTAAGGCTTTCTTTCATGCAGAATTTCTTTGTTATACCTCACATTGTTCCCAGCCATGATTTACAATGACTTACAAAGCATGGTACCAGGTGACGAGAAATAAGTGAAGAAATATGAGCAAAGGGAACATCAGGGCCATTTCTTTCATTGTTGTGTCCCAGCATTTTTAGTTTAGGTAGCAGGGAAGGAGGAAGTATGGTGATGAAAAATGTAGTGATTCATGCCAAGGGGTCATTATTTTTTTTTTTTTTTTTTTTTTGGTCACACCCGGCAATGCTCAGGGGGTTTCTCCCTGGCTCTGCACTCAGGAATTACTCCTGGCGGTGCTCGGGGGACCATATGGGATGCCGGGATCGAACCGGGCATGGGCCGGCCACATGCAAGGCAAACGCCCTACCCGCTGGGCTATCGCTCCGGCCCCACCAAGGGGTCATTATTTAAAAGGGGAGAAAATAAGTTTTGATGCTTTAGAAAGTTTTTACTTTTTTTTTTCCAGTGATGGCAAAAAGTATCTTTTTATTTGACATAAAAAGCTAGCCTCTTTACTAGGGACTTATTTATCTCTTGAGTTCAAAGAAAGCTTTTTTTAAGTTCTTGAACAATTTTTTTTATGAAGGCTTTGTGATTTATAAAGTTGCTCATAGTTGAGTTTCAGGTATACACTATTCTAGCATCCGTCCCACCACTGTTGATGTCCCTGTACACGGGTCCTCAGGTTCCCTCCCAGCCCCCAGCCTGCCTTCTTGGCAGAAGCATTTAAAATTTGGTTATTGTATTTTGGATGTCATGATTAAGTATTTTGGCTGGTGGTGTAGATACATAGATTTAACACATCTCTATACCACCAATGTGTCTGAGACTGTGACCCTGCCCCTGTTACTTTCTGTCTTCTTTCTTTTACTTCCATTGATTTTTTTTGGGGGTCACACCTGGCAATGCTCAGGAGTTACTCCTGGCTCTTCACTCAGGAATTACTCCTGGTGGAGCTCAGGGAACCATATGGGATGCCGGGATAGAACCCTGGTCGGCCGCTTGCAAGGCAAACACTCTACCCACTGGACTATCACTCTAGCCCTTCTCCCATTGATTTCTTTCCTTTCTCATCTTTTTCCTTTGTATATTCTAGGTCAAAACTGATCTATTCCCCACCTATTTACCTTGCATACCTAATACCTTGCATTCCCTTGTCTTGCTATTCTGTATACTACAGAGAAGTGAGGTCATTCTGTATTTGTCCTCTGTGTGACTTACTTGACTTAACATAATATCCTCTAGTTCATCCAAGTTGAGAATTGCATGATTTCATCCTTCCTTGCAGTTGCATAATATTCCATTGTATCTACACCTTCATAATCCTCTCGGCTGTTGTTGGATACCTAGGTTTATCCATGGCCTAGCTATTGTCCTAAGTGCTGCAATGAATAAAGGTGTATGTATGAAAGAATATTTTTTGTGTCCTGGGGGTAGATGCTCAGATGTGGGATTCTCGGTCGTATGGCAGCCCAGTTCTTTTCTGAGAACTACAGATGCTGTTTTCCAGACTACATTCCACCAGCAGCACATGAGAATACCTTTTCACCAAATCCCTGCCAACACAGATTTTTCCCAGTTTTTTTAAAATATGTGCCATTCTGACTAGTGTGAAATGACATCTCATTGTCATCTTGTTTTGAGTTTTCTTAATAATAAGTGAGGATGAGCACTTTCCATGTGCCTATCTGCCATCCATCTGCCTTCTTTAGAGGAGTGTCTTTTCGTTTCCTCACCCCATTTTGGGATAGGGTTTATGAATTTGTTAATGTTGATCTTTGTGAGTACTTTATGGTTTTTTTTTTTTTTTTTTTCTGGGTCACACCTGGCAATGCTCAGGGGTTACTCCTGGCTCTTTGCTCAGGAATTACTCCTGGCGGTGCTCAGGGGACCATATAGGATGCTGAGGGATTGAACCCAGGTCGGCCGTGTGCAAGGCAAGCGCCCAACCCGCTGGGCTATCGCTCCAGCCCCTATTTGATGTATTGAGTGCAAATATTTCCTCCCATTCAGTTGGGTGTCTTTTTCCATACAGAAACTCTTTAATGTTTACAATATGTTTAAACACTAAATTAAACTCTTTAATTTAATGTTTAAAAGATAAATACCATTTGTTTCTTTTTCTATTATTTGCCACTGGAATCATATAATTAAAAATACTTTTGAGGTTCAATTCTTGGAGCAGTCTGGTTATACTTTCCTGAGTGTATTTTATGAATTCTGGTCTGATCATAAGGTCTTTGACCCACTTTGGATGGACTTTTGTGTAAGGTTTGAAATATGGATCATTTCGTTTTTCACACATTTGGTTATCTAATTTTTCCAAGATCGTTTGTTGAGAGGCTAACTTTTCACTCCATTTCATGTGCCCAGCTCCTTTGTAGAAAATTATTTAACCAAAGATCTGGGTCACACCCGGCGATGCTCAGGGGGTCACTCCTGGCTCTGCACTCAGGAATCACTCCTGGTGGTGCTCAGGGGACCACATGGGACGCCGGGGATCGAACCCGGGCGGCACAGGCCGGCCGCATGCAAGGCAAACGCCCTACCCACTGGGCCATCGCTCCGGCCCTATTTTCATTTCTTAATGTCTTCTACTTCTTAAGTGAATTATAGCTTTCATGGTATAGATTTCTTTCCTATTTTCTTAAATTCATTCCTAGATACTTGATGTTTTGGGCACTTTTTGAATGGGATATACTCTTTCATTGCTCAAAGAAAGCTGATATAAAATCATTTTTGTTTAAAAATCAGTATAAAGTACTTTAAACACACTGTTACACAATGTTACTTAAATTAAAAATTGTTTTCAAAGAGAAATATAATGGGTTATATAAATATAATGGGTAACAATGGGTTACAAGTAAAAAGGCTAATATGAGGCTTAAAGTAGTGTTTTAGAAGAAAAAGTGATGCCAAATTTTGTTCAGATTCCATTAACTGATTAGAAAATAACACATGAATAAAATTTTTGCCCATAGATGTGTTGCACAGAGGTAATAGTGATTTCTTGTTTTTACTGAGCTGTTTGCTCTCTTTTTGTTAATATTTGATAATTTTTTAAAAAATATAATCTAGATATAAGTTCTTTCTTAAAAATGTGATTTGCAGGTAATTTCTCCCAGCCTGGTCCTTACTTTCAAATTCATTTAATAGTATCTTTTACAGGGCAAAAAATATGATAAATTAATAACCAATTTATCATATTTTGTGGACACATTTTGGGGGAGTTATGTAATTGTTTTTGTATAATCAAATATCTTAAATTTTCTTTGGTTTTAGAAGTTTCATAATTTACACTTCAATGCACGGATGGATTTTTGGTTAATTTTTGCAGAGGGGACAAATCCATAAAGGTGCAGATGGCCTATCAGCCCTAGGCGCCCAGGGTTTAAAAAAAATATTTTGATGTGTAGAAGTATAGTTGTTCTAGCCTCGTTTGTTAAAAAAAAAACCTGTCGGGGCTGGCGCAATAGCACAGCGAGTGGGGTGTTTGCCTTGTGGTTCTTTCCCCATCGTATCATATGTCCCCGAGCACCTCCAGGAGTAAGTCCTGAGTGCAGAGCCAGGAGTAACCCCTGAGCATTGCCAGTTGTGATTTAAAAAGCCAAAAAATAAATAAATAAACAAACAAATAAATAAAATAAATTAAAAAATTAAAATACTGTCTCTTTTATGTTGAATTGTTTTAGCACGTTTGTCAGAATTATCACTGTCTTCCCGTTCATCATCGATTTTCTCGAGCGGGCACCAGTAACATCTCCATATGTCCTGTCTCATGCTAGTAGAGCCCAAGGGCACCTGCTTGCTCCAGGAACATAAAGAGCCTCAAACCATTCCATCAGGTCATGGGAATGAGGTCTAAAATTGTTACTGGTATTCGGCATATCAAATACGACACGGGAAGGGTGCCAGGCTCTGCCGTGCGGGTAGCATAATCTAGTAGTCATCTCTAAATCCAGCATTTGTTGATGAACTGCGTGGCCACTTGTGGCCGCACAAGTCAGGCTGTGATAGGCTGGTCTGCTGGGTGGAGTTCTGACGAGGGGGAAGTCCAGATGTGAAAAATGGAGGCCCTCATGGAGTGGGGGGGGGGTCGTCTGGCTTGTTGCGAGGCTCTGCTGGGGTGGTGGGCCAGGGCTAGAACCCGCCATCCCTTAGAATTAATTGCCTATAAGTGGAAGGCTGTTGTCTGGACTCAGTTCTGCTCTTTTGTTCTCTGTGCCTGCTTTGTGGCAATATTACAGTGTCTTGATTACTGTGACATATTAAAATTTGAGAGTAGATATAATTAAATTTGAAAGTATGTATATCATGCCTACAACTTGTTTTGAAAAATTTTCAAATTTTTATGTCTCTTCTAGTTGATTTTCTTTTCTATATAAATTAAATATCAGCTAACAAACATCTAAGAAAATTTCTATTGGTGGGGCTGGAGCAATAATACAGCAGGTAAGGTATTTGCCTTGCTCACAACAGACCCGGGTTTGATCCCTGGCACCCAATATGGTCCCCAGAGCCCACCAGGAGTAATTGATGAGCACTGTTGGGTATGACCCCTACCCCCAAAACAGAAAATTTCTGTTAGGATTTTGAATAGACTGGCTTTGAACTATAAATGAGGAAGAGAGACATTTTTACAGTACAGTGTCAACCGTCAATCATGGACACAATATAATTTCTCCACTTATTTATGTCTTTTGAACAAAACATTTCATTAGTTTGCTTACTGTTGTTAACATATGAAGAGACAATTGATTTTGGTATGTTGATATTTTAGTATTACCTTGCTAAAGTCCCTTCAGAAGTTCAAAAGGTTTTTTGTGAGTTCTTTGGAGAATTTTCTATGTAGGCAATTGTGTCATCTTTATTTCTGAGATGGATATTTTTAATTTTGTTTTTTTATCCTCCTTGCACTGGCTAAGATTTCAAAATAGTGAAACAAGTAGAGAACAAGGATGAGAACAATAGAGAACAAGGATGTTCTCTCCCCTCACTATTTTTGTGTTGAATAATAGGGGGAAAACATCCTTACCTTGTTGTCGTGGGGGTGGAGGAACATCAAGCTTTCATTATTAATAATATTAGCTAATGTTTTTTGCTGATGTTTCGTGAAGTTAAAGAATTCCCTTTGTATTTCCAGTTTACTTGAGCTCTTTTTTGGGAGGTGTTCTGGAGATCTGTGCACACGGTCCCCCATGAGTCTGGCCAACGACACTGACGTTTAGCACAAGGGCCCGAGGATGCAGTGCAGGGGATACTGGGCCCCCAGAGGTGCTGCCGGCTTCCAGGGCCATAACCGGCCGTCCTTGGGGATGTGCGGAGTTGCAGCTGGTCATTGGTCAAGCTCAATTTTGGCCTCTCAGTTTTGAGGGGAGGGAGCTCAAAATTAGATCTGGTACATATCTTGCAGACCCTCCAGAGACTTTTTATAATGATTGGATTTATGGATTACTCCTGGATTACTCCTGGCTCTGCACTCAGGATTTACTGCTGGCTGTGCTTGGTGGACCATATGGGATGCAGGTTGAACCCAGGTTGGCCGTGTGCAAGGCAGACACCCTACCCACTGTGCTATCGCTCTGGCCCCGTGATGTGATTTTTGAAATAAATGTGGACTGGTATTAGTTGTTTTTTTTTAAATACAAATACTTGATAGAATTCATTTGTGAGGCCATCTGCACCTTTGTTTCTAACTGCAAATTTGATTCTTTCTTTGGGGCTTTCGGCAGGGCTGAAGCATCCCATTTGCAGTGCTCAGGGGTGGGGCGTGCAGTGCGGCAGGACTCAGGGCCTGTGCACCCCACTCTGTGCTCCAGCCCCTGAGATGTCTCCCCAGTGTAAGCATTTAGTTTCTTTAATAGGTAACAGGGAAGTTCAGATGATCTATTTCTTTGGGATGAATTTTGATGTTCAGTATCTTTTAAGCAGTTCATCTACTTCACTCAAAATGTCAAATTTGTGATTTTACAATAATTTCTGGTGATATTTAGTTTATTTATGCAGGTGTCAGGGATTGAGCTGAGATCTCATGTGCACAAACCAGCAAATGAACCACACCCTGGCCTCTCGCATTCTCCTGGTGTCTCTCGGGTTCTTAGTGATATTACCTTCTTTGACTATTGGTGTATATTGAATTATTTAGGGTTTTGGGCTACACCAGGCTCCACTCAGGGCTTAGTCCTGGCTTTGTGCTCAGGGATTACTCCTGGCAGGGCTCATGGCACTGTATGGGGTGCCAGGGATCAAATCCAAATTGTGCTGTTGTTGTGAAATCCAGATCTTGTTGTGATGTGAGGTAAGGGCTTTACGCACTGTACTATCTCTCTGGCCCCTGATACCCGATATTTTATTTTATTTTTTTAATTAAGTATTTTATTATACCATTGTGAGATATACAATTACAAAGGTGTTCATAAGATGTTCATATTTGGGTTTCGGTCATACGGTGTTCTAGCACCCATCCCTCCACCAGTGCCCATTTCCCACCACCAATGTCCCCGATTCCCTCCCCTCTCCCCTAGCCTGCCTCTATGGCAGGTTCTTTATCTCTTTCTCTTTCTCTCTTACTTCCCTTACACATTGTGGATTACAATACATACATTAAAAGGTTGTCATGTATATCTTTTTGCCTGTATTTAATGCTCAGACCTAGATTGGTATTAGCATTTTCAACAGTTATTAGCACACTGTTCCATTCTCTGTCTTACCTAAACTCTGGCTCCCACGATTGTGATAATTTCCACCTTTGACAAGACTTCCAGATCCATGTTTCCTCTGACCTTGGATATTGGTAACATAATATATATGTACATATATATATATTTATGTCATGCAAATAAATGCAGTCATTCTATATCTGTCTCTCTCTGGCTAATTTCACTCAACATGATCCTCTCCATGTCCATTCATTTATAGGCAAATTTCATAACTTCACTTTTCCTAATACCTGCGTAGTATTCCATTGTGTAGATGTGCCAAAGTTTCTTTATCCAGTCATCTGTTCTTGGGCACATTGGTTGTTTCCAGATTCTGGCTATTGTGAATAGTGCTGCTATGAAAATAAAAGTACAGATGGTGTTTCCACTGTGTGTTTTTGGTTTCCCAGAGTAGATTCCCAGGAGTGGTATGGCTGGATCAAATGGGAGCTCAATTTCTAGTCTTTGGAGGAATGTCCATATTGTTTTCCAGAAAGGTTGTACCAGTCGACATTCCCACCAACAATGGATGAGAGTCCCCTTTTCCCCACAGATACCTGATATATTATTTTTATATTTTAGTCTTGGGCTACACCTGTGGTGCTCAGGGGTTACTCCTGGCCCACTGGGGACCATGCAGTGCTAGCTATTGAATCTGGTGCCTCATATATAAGACAAATGATTGAGCTACAGCATTCAGCTTTATCCTATAAATTAAAATATATGTACATATACCTGTATATGTACATATATGTATACATTTATATTTAGATGTATGTTTTTGGTCCACACCTATCTCTGCTTAGTGCTTACTGCTGGCTGTGCACTCAGGGCTCACTTCAGGTGCGCTCAGGTCATATGTGGTGCTGGGGATCAAACCCGGGTTAGTCACATGCAAATTAAGTGCCCTCTCTTCATTTCAGTCTCTTAGTCTGTGAAGTTTACCAATTTATTATTTCTATAGATCCAGATTTTGGTTTGATTTTTTTTTTTTTGCTTTTTCGGTTACACCTGGTGATGCTCAGGGGTTACTCCTGGCTCTTTGCTCAGGAATTACTCCTGGCGGTGCTTGGGGGACCAGATGGGATGCCGAGGATCGAACCCGGGTCTGCCTCACACAAGGCAAATGCCCTACCCGCTGTGCGATCACTCTGGCCCCATTTTGCCTGTATATTTTCAATGTCACTGATTCCTGGTCCCTATTTTCTCCTTTTTTTGCACTTCATTTTCATATTTCCCCCCTTTTTAAAAAATAGGGGTCACTCCCTGTAGTGCTTGGGGGCCTGGGCCACTCTTGGGGTGCAGTGTTTCTACTTGCAGGTTCAGTAGCTAACCACAGTCACATCTGGTGGTGCTAGGGGTGGGTAGGGTATGTGGTGTCTGGGTTCAAACTTGGGGCCTTCCACATGCCAGACATAGACTCCACTGAGATAGCTCCTTGATTCTTCTATTTTCTTGTCTTTTAATTATTTTTGGTGACATCTGGCAAAAGGCTGAACTCCTAGCAAGGTGCTCAGCACCATGTGGTAGCAGAGCTCAAACTTGGGTTCCCACATACAAAGCATGCATTCCAGCCCTTGAGCCATGCCCCCAGCCTTGGCCCTTCTACTTTCTTGAGAGGCAAATTTATTTGACCGATGTGAGACAACTTCTACTTTAGTATGAGCATTTAATGCTGTAATATCCCTAGATTCACTGCTGGATAATTTTTACGAATTTGATTATGTATATTTTTATTTTCATTTATTTAAAATGAAGATAGTAAAAAAGTTCCCTTGATACTTCCTCTTGATCCACAAGTTATTTCAAAGCATGTTATTCAGTTTTCAAAATTGTTATTACTGCGTTCTAATTTGATTCTTTTACTATCATAATATAAAATTTCATGCTTTTTATTTTCTAAGAAATTGTTCGTTTTTATTTTTTCACCTATAGTACGAGCTGTCTTGGTACACTGAAAATGTGCATTCTACTGTTGTTGTTACAATATTCTGGAAAATTTAGGTCAAGTTGCTTAGATCTTCTCTGCCCTTAGTTTAGTTTGGTTATCAATGCTAGAAAAATTTGGGCCCGGAGCCATAGCACAGTCGATAGGGCATTTGCCTTGCACATGGCTGACCTGGGTTTGATCCCCGGCATCCCATAAGGTTCCCTGGGCACCTCCAGGAGTAATTCCTGAGTGCAGAGCCAGGGAGTAACCCCTGAGCATTGCTGGGTGTGGCCCCCCAAAAAACAAAACAAAAAAAAAGAAAAGGAAAGAAAAGTAAAAAAAAAAAGAAAGGAAAAAAAAAAAATATTAGCATCTTTAGCTAAAATTGACTCCAGACCCACAGCTGCGCCAGCAATACCAAAAGAGAGATACTCCAAACCCAACCACTCCAAACCCACAGCTGCGCCGCCGGCCCCACGTGGAGCAGCCCATGGAGTTCTGGAGGGCGGTAAATGGCTCAGCCAGCACCTGGCCGAGTCCAACATAGCTCCTAGGGTTCGCTCACAGCTGTGCTGGTGTGCGACAGTCTTAGATAATACTGGAAGTTAGGACCGGGTCCTTCCCAGGATCTTTCACATTTATACACTGTATACAGTTCTAGGCAGGTTCTAGCTGTGGCCTGTCATCCCAGTGAGCCTAGCAAGAAGCCAGAGGAACCCCCCACACCATGAGGTTAGTCATTCTCAACATCCGGACTCCACAGCTCCTCAGAGCTCCACCCAAGGGAAAAGCCAATCTCTTCCCATTGAGGTTCATCAGTAAATACACGAGATGAGAGAGATGAGAGCTTACTACTGAGAGTGTACCACCAACACAGCAGAGCCTGGCATTCTACCTGTGTCATATTTGATATGCCAAAACCCAGTAACAATTATGGACCTCATTCCCATGACCTAAAGGAATGGTTTGAGGCTCTTTGTGTTCCTGGAGTGAGCAGATGCCCTTGGGCTACACTAGCATTCGACAGGACGTTTGGAGATATAATGTTACTGGTGCCCACTTGAGCAAATCAATGAACAACTGGAAGACAAATGATACAAATGAAGCTAAAATTTGGATTTTTAAATTTTATCTTTCAATCATTTTAACTGTTGGCTTCATGTACTCTGATAATCTCATTCTGAAGTACATGCACATCTAGGATTATGTTCTCTTGGGGAATTAACCCTTACTTACATTTTTTTGTCGTTTTAATATTCCTTGTTCTGGAGTAACATAGTATCTGTCTTTGTGGGTTTAGTGTTAGCATCCTGTATTTTTAAAAATCTCATCTTTATATATATAAGGTGGACTTCTTGTAGACTTCAAATACTTGTTTTACTTAAAGACAATTTGATAATCCAACAATCACTTGATCACTTGACATCCCATTATTCGTCAATTTGCTCGAGCTGGTGCCAGTAACGTTTCCATTTGACCCTATCACATGCCAGTGTAACCCAATGGCATCTGCTTGCTTCAAGAATACAAAGAGCTTCAAACCATTCGTTCAGTGTCTTGACGAAGAAGTCTGACTATCTTGTAGGTGGGTGGCCACATGATCTTTTGATGTGCCTTGGGATCCAGTTGGTAATGACTGTAGTTCAGCTGTCATCTCCAAATCACATTACATGTCCAGCCCATCTGATTTTCTCTCCTTTTTTTTTTTGCTTCACACTCACCGATGCTCAGGGGTTACTCCTGGCTCTGCACTCAGGAATCACTCCTGGCGGTGCTCGGGGACCATATGGGATGCGGGGATCGAACCCGTGCCGGCATGGGCCGGCCGCATCCACGGCAAATGCCCAACCCGCTGGGTTATTGCTCCGGCCCCCATCTGATTTTCAATGACTTTGCAAATGAGATAGCGTCCCTGACTCTGGATTGTCGACGGAGGTCGGAACCTGGTTCCTTCTCTCACTTCAATGAGGTATGATATTCCAAGCATAGCTCTTTCGAGTCCTCTTTGGGAGACCTGAATAGCATTCTCATCCTGCTTTCATAGGGCCCAGGTATCTGAGGCATATGTTAATGCAGGGAGAATGGTGGAGTCGAAGAGATGTGCCCGGAGCGGAGGTTCTTTGTCCTTTTAGCTATATCATCGATACTCTTGAAGGTGTTCTGTTGCAGGACACCTAAAAGCCCTAGGCCTCTGCATCTGCCCTGGATTGCCTCTTGCAGGTCACTTCATAGATAGGGGGTAGTCTGAATGTGGCAGTCTTATCTGACCATGTATCCTGTACTGGCTGGTATAAATATTCTCTCTTGCTACCACAATCATCGTGAGACTAGCTAGATCTTACCAGAATATTTGCCTGGCCATGTTGGATCTCTAAGTAATTAGACCAGAGAGAAATGCTGTTTGCCTCCAAGCAAGCAATCAAGCATGGCTCCCTGATAACTCAAAGGCAACTAAAATACAAAACTACCGTGAAGTAGACGAGACTCTTGTGGTACCATGAGAGAATATTTATACCAGCCAATACAGAATACATGGTCAGATAAGACTGCCACATTCTGACTATCCCCCTATCTATGAAGTGACCGGCAGGAGGCAATCCAGGGCAGATGCAGAGGCCTAGGCTTTTAGGTGTCCTGCAACAGTGTTCCAGGCAGCTCTCTTACTCCTGTGCAGCTCAGGTTTTAGGTCATTCATCATGTTGAGTTCTTGACCTAGGTACACATAACTTCTGCATTCAGAGATGTTTATTTCATTGAGAGTGAATGGGACATCTGGAACTAGTTCGTTTTTATGAACATAGTTTTGTTGAGATTCAGCTGTAGACCTATCTTTCCACATTCTCGGTTGAAGTCAGCCAGCATTTGTGCCTCTTGGCTAATGTTTGGTGTTATTAGAAAGATGTCATCAGCGAAGTGGAGTAAACACAGTAAAAACCAGTAATCCAACAATATGTGATTTTTTCCCATTGGTGTGTTAGACCATTCACAATTATGATAATACATGTGTTTTTTGTTTTTGTTGTTGTTGTTGTTGTTGTTGTTTGTTTGTTTTTGCTTTTTGGACTACACCTGACAATGCTCAGCGGTTACTCCTGGTTCTGTACTCAGGAATTACTCCTGACAGTGCCAGAATGACCATATTGGATGCCATGGATCGAACCCCTGTCACTCGAAGGCAAGCAAACGCCCTACCCACTGAACTATCACTCTGGCCCCTGATGATGCAGTTTTAAGAAATCTGCCATCTTACTGTTTACAGAGATATGTTCAACAGAAAAAAAGAAAGAAATCTAGCAACAAATAAAACAAAAAGCAGGTGAAACAAACAGAAAACTGTAAGATGGCACATCAGTGGGTTCTTATCCCTGGACTTGGGTATGTTGTGCTAGTGGTGTGTGTGTGTGTGTGTGTGTGTGTGTGTGTGTGTGTGTGTGTTTGTGTTGTGTGTGAGAGAGAGGGAAAGGGAGAGAGTGAGGGAGAGATAGAGGGAGAGAGAGGGAGAGAGAGAGGAAAGAGAGAGGGAGAGAGGAGAGAGAGGGAGAGGGAGAGAGAGAAGGAGAGAGAGGGAGAGATACAGGGAGAGAGAGGGAGAGAGAGGGAGAGAGAGGGAGGGAGGAGAGAGTGAGAGAGGAGAGAGAGAGGAGAGAGTGGCTATGGTGGTCCTCAGTGTCCCACCAACTTTAAGATTCTTCAGTGACAACTGGGCTTTGGAATTGGGACTTAAAATGAAATAATATTGGGACTGATTTGCCAGCAGGATTTTCCTAACATTGTCATCATTGGTGCAGTGTCTACGTTCCACCTTCCTGTTGCGCTGAGGCTCAGAGCTGGTGTGTGCCAGTTTCCCCCGCGGTTAGTATCCCATTAGTTGTTATGTGATGCTTGTTCGCCTGTGTCTGGATGCCATTGCCTCAGGTAAGCAAGTGCTCATCCAGCCATTTTCTGCTGGCGCAAGGTCTTTGAATTGGGGCTAGTCTGTTCCCCGGTGACCTGAGCTGTAGAGTACATTCAAAGAAGTCATGAACGTGCAGTTTTTCATGTGCTGTAAGCAGGGCAGCGGTGCTCCTTTTAAATCTCTACATCCTGAACAGAAATCCAAAGCTAAAATGTGACATTTTCTAGCTCTTTTAAAGTGATATTGACCTAAAATCCCAGTGCCATTTGGAAGTGAGATGTGTGTATTTTATGTAACTAATCAATGCTTCTCTTACTTGGGAGGTTGTAAACCCAGTGTAAATCTCACGTCCCAGTGTTAGTTGATATCTGTAGGCTCCTTGGGTGGGTCTATTTTATTTTTCTGTTCTGGAGCCATACTTGGCTGTGCTCAAAGCTTACTCCTGGCTCTGTGCTCAAGGGTCATTCCTGGCAGTGCTTAGGGGACATATAGCCTGTGATCAAACTGATTGACCACTTTCAAGGCAAGTGCCTTATCTTCTATACTATCTCTCCAGCCCCTCCTAGGGTGATTATAATGTACATCAAAGTTGAGGCTCCATTGGTCTCAGTGTTTCTTACTTTTTCTTTCACAGAAGTGGCATCCCAGTACTAGTGACCCAATGGACTTCATATATGGGTTTGTTTAACCTGAGGAATTGTTTCCCATACATCTAGGTCTTCAGTGGAAGTTAACCTGTGATCTAGTCATCTATAGAATGGGAAGGAGACAGAGGTTTTCTCTTTAATTTTCTGCACATGTGTGAAGACCCTCTACTGTCTTCTGTGGCTTTGGCATTCTCAGAAGTCTTTTAGGCACTGTGAACTCTGCCATTCAAAATAATACATCCTATTTTGACAAAGTTTTAATAGTTTTCTTCTCTTAGTTTGAAATGAGACTTAAATATACCAGTGTACTTGGTCTAATTCCCAGACTTGCAAACTGTGTGAAAGAAAGCTTTTTGTATGACACATACACACATTCACTCATAACCCTGACAGACACTTTGTAAAATAGCACTTTGAAAAACAAAATAGCATTTATGCGAAGTCCTGAAGATATTCAAATTGGTGGGGATCTTTGTTCCCTGGCAGGCATAGGGACACCGTTTCTGAGGGCCCCCCTCCCTTCTGGGACATACCATTTCTAGTTATGCAGCTCAGACTCGGAGGGACATCAGTTGAAGTTAATTCTTCAGGAACGGTACTGATGGCTTTTTAGGGGTGGGAGAGGGGTGTAATTTTACTATGTCTTCTATTTTTCATATCAATAGCATGTTATCCTGATTAACTACATATGCGTCATAAGATTCTGAACTCTATGGAATGTTGAAAGTTCAAGTATCAAGCATACTGAAAGGTATGCTTGATAACCTTTCAGTATCTGTATTGCAAACCATAATGTCCAAAAGGAAGGAATTAGGGAGGGAGAAATGCCTGCCTGGGGCTAGGGGCAGTGAGAGTGAAACGGGGGACTTTGGTGGTGGGAGATGTGCACTGGTGAAGGAATGGACGTTGGAATATTGTCTGACTAAAACCCAGTGATGAACAACTTTGTAACTGTGTATCTCAGTGTGATTCATTAATAAATATTTTTAAGAGTCTGAACGCCACAGATGTTAAGAATGCTGCATTCTTTTTCTCTATAATAATTCGCTAAACAAAATGAATTTATTGATTTATATCTTAGATAAGGATATTCTAGCAAGGAGAATGGATTTTTTAGCTTTAACCATTCATAGCCACACAACCAACATCAAAGGATTGATAACTCTTTATACACTCGGAGTCATAGATAAACTGAACCAGAAAGATAAACCTGTCATCTTGGTATTTGAGTGAAACTGTGGCTGGTGTTGGCGACAATTCACACTGTCACCCAGATTATGGCACCCATGCATTCAAGGTGACTGCCAAGTGAGTCTTGAGGTTGGAAGTAAGTGCTCTTAGAGGGCATAGATGTGTCCTGAGGATGGACAGGAACAGTAGGAAAGCACCAGGTCTGGGCAGTGGACTATGTTTGGGGGTGGAGGGATTTAACAAGAATCATTTAAATTTTTTTATTTTTAAAATTATTTTATTACACCACCTTTAGATATACAATTACAAGATGCTCATGTTTGAGTTTTGGTTCTACAATGTCCCAACACCCATCTCTCCACCCGTGCCCATTTCCCACCCCAGTGTCCCCACCTCCCCTGTCCCTTCTCCCATCCCACCTCCGTGGTGGGTTCTGTATCTCCTCTCTCTCTCTCTCTCTCTCTCTCTCTCTCTCTCTCTCTCTCTAGCTCTCCTTCTCGCTTCCCTTTCTTACACATTGTGGATTGTAGTATATTCTAGGACATGATTGATTCTACTAGATTCCACAAGCAGCCATGAGACTTGGGGACCCTCATGGTCAGCTGAGCTAGAGGAGAGCCAGATGCCAGCTCTTCCCATTGTGTCTGAATCTCTGCATGATGTGGCCAGATGCCCTGGGGCAGTTCTTGGGCAGGGCCACTGGGCCTTCTGGACAAGACAGAGAGGAGAAGAGGTGGCCCCGGATCCATCTGACGAATGCCAAGTGACTTCCACCTCTGAGAGCTGCCTACCTGGGCTAGAACTAGGCTACTCTTTTTAATCTGGTCTTGAGATCAGTGTCTCTCCTGGTGGGCTCTGATGTGCTGTGGTGTCCAGACAGCAAAAATGGGGGCTATTGTGATGAGCGAGTCTCATCCAGCTGCTTCCGAGGCCCCACAGAGGTGATGGGCTCACTCCCAAAACCATCTTTCCTCCTGGGAGCCTCATGATCAGCTGAGCTAGGGGAGAGCCTGATGCCAGCTCTCCCCATTGTGTCTGAGTCTCTGCATGATATCAACAAGAATAATTTTTTATTATTGTTTTTGGGCCACACCTGGCAATGCTCAGGATTTACTCCTGGCTCTTTACTGAGGAATTATGCCTGGAGGGGCTCAGAGGACCATATAGGATACCAGGGATTGATCCTGGGTTGGTGGCATGCAAGGCAAACACTCTACCTGATGTACTATTGCTTTGGGCCCAGAAGAGTAATTTGAATAGACTCCAACTTTTAGGGTCGCTCTGCTTTGCTCTAGGAGACATGGGAATTCCTAGTCTCTGAGAGCCACTGTAGGAAAGGTAGTTCAGTCAGTCTAACTTAAACTGGGCTAGAGCAAGGATAGGCATTGCCCAAACTCACTGCTTTCCTTTGCTCACCTTTGTCTGAACTCAGGGGTGCTGATTTCAATTGATATGGCTTTTGTTACTATTCTTGTCATAGCAGGCTTCCAGTTTGCTGGTACCCTTCCAGGACTGGTAGTTTTAACCCAGCCCCTGTCAGTTCTGTCACACCGTATAGCTATTTGACATCCCTGACCTAATTTTTTTTGCCCCTTTCCCTTCTCAGAAGGTTTTTAGACAGATGCATTATTAAGAGTACACTCACCATGTCTGCTTCATCTTCTGCTCTTCGTGATGTACTTCATCTGCAAAAGAGTTTCTGGGTTTCCCCTTCCGTAGTGAATCTATGGCATTTTATCCACTGTTTTGAGAATGCAAATGGCTTTAAAATGTAAAAAGTTAGAAAATATATGTAGATCAACATGAAAAAAGATCTCATTAATTTTGGGGCACTTTTGCTGTTGTAGAAATAGTGGTGAAAGTGTACCATGAGAAAAATAGGATCTGTGGGTTGTTTTTCCATTAGCAACGCGGGAACCACAGTAATTAAGCAGCTATTGGAAGAGTCAGAATGAATATGAGGGTCCAGAGAGAAACTAGCCTGGCTCACTGCCACTTCCAGCTGACTTTTTTTTTTTGCCTTTTTTGGGTCACACCCGGCAATGCTCAGGGGCTACTCCTGGCTCTGCACTCAGGAATTACTCCTGGCGGTGCTCGGGGGACCATATGGGATGCCGGGGATCGAACCCAGGCCGGCAGAGGCCGGCCAGCGCAAGGCAAACGCCCTACCTGCTGGGCTATCACTCCGCCCCCAGCTGACTTTGGTTTGATCCCTGATGCTGCTCAAAGGTCTCCCAAACAATGCTCGAGTGAGTCCTGAGTCCAGAGCCACGAATAGCCATTGAACACAGTCTCCCAGCCCCCTTCCAAGAAACTTCAAGGTGTGATCCACAGGGGAGGAAATGGTGTTCTAGGTATTGGGTTAAGTGGCAGGATAGTAGTTTATTTTCTGGGAAGAAAAATATTTTCTCTTTTGCTTTGGCAGTGAGGAAGCCTGGAACTAAACAAAATGCTCAACTTGGGGCTGGAGCAATAATACAGCAGGTACAGCAGGTAGGGAGTTTGTCTTACACATGGCAAACACAGGTTGGATCGCTGTCATTCCATATGGTTCCCTGAGCACTGCCAGGAGTAGTTACTGAGTATAGAGCCAGGAGTAACCCCTGAGTATCACTGAGTGTGACCCCAACAGCTCCCCACCAAATGCTCAACTATGGTGCTAATAGTATTTCAAGTTCTAAGGAAAAGAGTTTCCATCTTAAGTTTTCATCTTTTTAAAAGCAATATCATTTATTTCTTATCACTATGATATTGCCATCATTATAGGAAATGTGGATATTTATGGCTACCACCAACCAGACACGCCCCCACCACAGAGCAGTCATCACTGTTTACATATAATAATGCTCATTTCTTCTGAGCACATATGTACACACATTATTATATACACATTTGATTTTATAAAAAATTTGATTACTTTTTATTTTTGCTTTTTTTTTTTTTGGTCACACCCAGCAATGCTCAGGGTTTCTCCTGGCTCTGCACTCAGGAATTACTCCTGGCGGTGCTCAAGGGACCATATGGGATGCCAGGGATTGAACCTGGGCGGCACAGGCCTGCGGCGTGCAAGGCAAACGCCCTACCCGCTGGACTATCGCTCCGGCCCCTACTTTTGATAGCGATGTCTAAAACCTTTTAAAACTTAAACTTTATAAACATTTTCCATGTGATTACATATTCCTACACCACAGTAATTTTAATGGCTAGCACAATATTTTATTATGAGAATATAGCTTAGACTTTCAGCATGGAATTCAGCTCTTTACTGTTTGTTATGAGAACATAGCTTAGACTTTCAGCATGGAATTCAGCTCTTTACTGTTTCAAGCAAATTGATCATGCACATTTTTGTCGCTAACCCTCTGAGGAAACCCACAATTATTTCCCAAGAATTATTTCTAGAACTGATACAAATTTTATTTAATTAATTAATTAATTAAAATTTTATTATACCACCATGAGATATTCAATTTCAAAGATGTTCATGTTTGGGCTTTAGTCATACAGTGTTCCAGCACCCATCCCTCCACCAGTGCCCATCTCCCACCACCAATGTCCCCTGATTCCATCCTCCCCTTCCCCAGCTACCTCTATGGCAAGCACTTTGCTTCTTCTCTCTCTCTCTTCCTTCTCTTACACATTGTGGCTTGCAATACATACATTTAGAGGTTATCATGTATGTCCTTTTGCCTACATTCAGTGCTCAGTTCTAGGTTGGTATTATCATTTCCAACAATTATTGGTACACTGTTCCTTACCTCTGACTCCCACGCTTGTGGTAGATTCCACCTATTGACAACATCTCCTGATTCATGTTTTGCCTGGCCTTGGATATTGATATCATACTATCTTTTTAATATCCAGCAAATAAATGCAGTCATTCTATATCTGTCCTTTTCCCTCTGGCTAATTTCACTCAACACGATCCTCTCCATGTCCATCCATTTATAGACAATAGAAATGATGCAATTTTGAAAACTTTCCATGTATATGCCTGTGTTACTCTCCAGAAAGTGAGACCTACTAAATCTTATCGCCTAAAGACTGGCAAGGCCTCTAGAGCAAGTGTCTGCATAAGAGGGTGATCATTTTAAGCAATGCTTTTTAGGGGCTTCTTGGACCACAGGAAAAGCCACAGATTCTTTCTCCCAGAAAGCAACTATAAATCCGGACAATGAGAGTAGAAACAACCTTTTTTTTTTTTTTTTTTTTTTTTGCTTTTTTGGGTCACACCCGGCAATGCTCAGGGGTTACTCCTGGCTCTGCACTCAGGAATTACTTCTGGCGGTGCTCAGGGGACCATATGGGATGCGGGGATCGAACCCGGGCCGGCACAGGCCGGCTGCGTGCAAGGCAAATACCTTACCCGCTGGACTATTGCTCCGGTCTGAGAGTAGAAACAACCTTTCATCGCCCATCCAGGCGATCTGCCCATCCAGGGGTTTTCCAGGAGTCTGAAAAACATGTAATCTTTTATTTTTTTTTTTTTTGGGGGGTGCATTCCAAAGGGGTGGTTAGAGGGCCCGGGGACCCTTCCCTGTGATTCTTGACTAACTGGGATGACAATTTGTTGTGAGGCTGAGGCTCAAGGATTTGGTGCCCTTTGGGGCCTTGCAGTGCTGGGGATTGCCTAGACCCTGTCCAGAAGGGCGGGGCTCTTAAGGGGCCACACCTGGATGGTGTTTGGGGGACCTATGGTGGTGAGGATCAAAGCTAGGCCAACCACATGCCATACTCTCTGGCTCCATAACCGCTTAACTCTCTGGCTCCAGAGTGTGTTCTTCTGTTGTCTTTGGGCCATGTCTGTGTGTGTGCTCATGGCTTACTCTTGGCTCTGCACTCAGGGATCCCTCTTGGTAGGCTTCTGGAGACCATATGCAATGCCTGGGATAGAACCCAGGTCAGATGCATGCGAGGCAAAGTGCCTATACTACCCTCCGATCCCAAAGTGTGTCTTCTCCCCACATAGCTAATGCAGTTCCCTGGCACTGCCCTTTGCGATCCCTACCCACACCTAAGTGTGAGATCTCCATCACATTGCCTCCATGTGTATGGTGTGTGAGCCCTGACAAATACTGTAGTTAAGTGTGCAAGAGCTACTTCTAGGCGTACAACCCATGACCCTCACAACAATGATGCCGAGAAAGGGGGCAACAACAAAAGTTCTGTCCCAAGACGTTCTCACCAGAAGTATATGAAAAGATATTGCTTTATTGCTATCGTATTGTGTTATTTATTAGAATTTGAGATACACATAATGCCTGTCAGCTTGGCACCTTTGACCTCTGCCCAGTGCAGTTCAGAATGAGACAAGCAAGCGCATAAGGATAAAAAGGATGGTCCCAGTTTTAGGGTCCAGCTTTAGGGTTCCCTGGGCATCCCCAAGTGGCAGGCATAGGCTGACGGTTTATTCTGTGTAGCATCGTTCCCAACTCTGGTTCCCAACATGTGAGCTGCTGTTTAAGTTGACAGAGACATTAAGAACAGTCAGTAATACACCAACATCTGATGGGTTTCAGGGCAGCCAGTGGGATATTTCACATAGCTGATCAGCAGGAACCTTGTAGGGCAGAGACGAGTCATGCAATTTCCTATTCTATTTTTGCCCACGTTGCCTCTACATCCAGAAGACCCTAAACTGTTTTATTCAGTTCTTTCCTGGTGCCTTTTGCTTGCCCTGTAATCTTTTCAATTCATTCTTGGCCCGTTTTTGCTTGCCTGATTAAGTTCTAAAAGGCCTAAAAGTTCAAAACAGTCCCCTGTTTTGCCAAGGGGACTATCCCAACCTTGGAGTCATTGTTAGGGGGCATTTCCCACAGATACAGGCACATGCTATAAAATTCACCCTTGTAAAGCTCACAGGTCAGTGGTTTGTGAATCATCACTATTTCCCTGGGCATTGTCACACCTCCACAGGCAATTGCACTCATTAACAGTCATTCCCTGTTTCTTCAGCCTGTCGGCACCAGAAGTCATGAACCTATTTCCTACTTTCATGGATTTTCCTCTTCTGAAAGTTGGTGTATGTGGACTCTTTCTGTGGACAGACTTCTACATTCAGTTTTAGTCCCTTAGCATATTTTTTGGAGAGCTAAGCTTCATAATGATTTCTAGGTTATAAGATCAACCAGTATGTCTTTTCCTTTTCATGATGGAAATAGATCCCGTTGCACAGAGGGTACCACATGCTGCTTAACCATTTACTTTGGGCGGTGAATTAAATCATTTATTTTTTTTGGATTTTCAGAATCGTGCTTCTGTGGACTTCCACGGACATTTGTCCCTACTAATTAGTGATCCCAAGCATCTTTCATTTGGTCCTCGGCCATCTTTATATCATATTTGGAGAAATATCTCTTCAAGTCCTTTGATATTGCGGATGGGGGAGATTTTAATTTTAATGTAGGTAATCTGTTTCCGATAATGTTGTTGTGTATAGTTTTAATGAACAAATTAGTGGACTTTCACCACCACCTACTGTTCCTTCAGGATAACGAACAGTAAGTGGACAATAACGAAGGATAGTTAGTGATTGTCCTTATGCCGATATAAGTCTTGATTATTGTCATCTTGCAGTAGTTTTGGAATATGAAATTTTCTATTTTGTTCTTTCTAAAGATTATTTTCCATTCTTGGGAAATGAGATTATTTTCCATTGTAGGAAATATGAAGCTTACTATCTTGTTCTTTCTTTTCTTTTTTTTTTTTTTTGTTTTTGCTTTTTGGGTCACACCGGCGTGCTCAGGGGTTACTCCTGGCTCTGCACTCAGGAATTACTCCTGGCAGTGCTCGGGGACCATATGGGATGCGGGGATCGAACCTGAGCCGTCATGGGCTGGCCGTGTGCAAGGCAAATGCCCTATCCGCTGGGCTATCGCTTCAGTCCCCTCTATCTTGTTCTTTCTAAAGATTATTTTCTGTTCTTCTGAGTTCCTTATAGTTCCATATGAATTTTCAAATTTATGCCAAAGTTCAAGCTTGGATTTTGATAGGGATTTCATTAATTTTTTCAGACAATTGCTGTTTAAACAATGGTCTAAATCAGTCATAAAATAGGATGGTTTCTCAATTATTTATGGTTTCCTTAATTGCTTTCTACTCATATTTGATAATGTTTAGTGCTTAGTCATTTATTAAAACTGAGCACTTTTATTGTTTGTAAAATGGAATTACTTCCTTTTTTTGTCTATTAATAGCACAGAAAGGTATAGTTGTACTTTGATGCTGTATCCCGAAGTCTTCTAGAACTCACATATTAGCTGTCATAGATTTTGGTGAATTTTTTGAGATTTTATATAAGTCAAATGGAGATTATTTTTCTTTCCAATATGGATACCTTTTATTTTTATTTCTTGTCAAATGACCTGGGCCAAAGGTTACAGTACAATGTTGAATGGAAGTGGTAGGAACAGAATCATCAAGTTGTACCTACCTGATGTGCCTGATTTAAGGGTCAATATTTTTTTGCATATTTTTAAAAAATAGCTAGCCTTATATGTTAAGAATATCAGTGATGGGTAATACTGTAACTACGGACTGGATTCTTCCAGGACAGGAACAATTAGACAATAATAAAAATTTAGTTTTGAAATGGTCAATATATATGCACAATAGAACATTATACAGCCACAAGAGAAAACAAAATCATGCAATTTTCTTCCATGTGGATGGAACTAGAGGGTATCATGTGAGTGAAATTAGGAGAAGAGGGACCGGGCGCAGAATAATCTCTCATATGTGGGATATAAAGAAACACAGTAAGGGGAATAAAAATGGCTAAAGACAATAGAATCAGAGTTCTGGTCTCTGGAACTTATTTTTCCTAGGAAGGAGGGAGGGAATTGGTGTGGACACTGAGACAGTGGTGGAGGGAAGTGGACCTGGGTTCGGTCCCTGCATCCCATATGGTCCCCAAGCACCCGAAAGGAGTAGTTCCTGAGTGCAGAGCCAGGAGAAACCCCTGAGCGTCGCTGGGTGGACCCAAAAAGAAAAAAAAAAAAGAAACAACCATACTCAGCAATTCCTGTCTCTCATCAGCATCTCTTTTCTGCTCTCTGAAATGTTCTCTCTCTCTCTCTCTCTCTCTCTCTCTCTCTCTCTCTCTCCTCTCTCATCTCTCCTTTCTCCTCTCTCCTCTCTCTCCCTTTCCATGAGCAGTTTTCTTCCCAGCTCCATTTGTTGTGTCTAGCTGAGGTAACATAACACCAGTCCTGCGTTCATTGTCAGAGTGCCCGACCTAGGATTCCTGCTTCCCCTGCCTGTGAAGATTACTCAGCATTGTCCAATCCGTGTTTATGATGGGGATTGACAAGGATGCGGATGTTATCCAACTTCACCCCAAGTTACCAAGAAGGCTTGTGGATAACTTTCTGTTGGATTGTACCATCAGCCTTCTTTGTAAAGAAAATTTACCATTGCTTGGTAATGGCAGATTAAAACTGACCATTGAATATACACAGAGACTTAAGTGATAAACCTCTAAATACCTGCAGGGCTAGCCACAATGTGTAAAAGAAGAGGAAGAGAGATGCAGAGACAGAGAGAGAGAGACAGAGGGAGAAAGAGAGGAAACTGGGGTACCTGCTATTAAGGCAGCATGGGGGGTAGGCGGGAGGGGGTGGGGTACATTGGTGGTGGAAATGGGGCACTGGTGGAGGGATGGGTGCTGGTATACTGTATTACCAATAACCAATTATGAACACCTTTGTAATTGTATGTTTCACTGTGGTATAATAAAAAAATAAAAAAAAGAATTTACCATTGCTTTGGAATTGAGAATTTATGGGGATCCAACAGGATCATGTAAATTATTCCTGTGTATTCTCTATAAAGTTATCCTTCCAGAAATGAATGAGAGTGGATTAAGGAAAGCCAATAAATAGGTCCACACCTTTAAAAAGTCTAGAGTCTGGTGCTATTTGGTAAGTCAGTTTATAACTATATAGTAAATATGTTGCCATTTTGGTTTGCTATTTAAAAAATGATTTATTGTAACAGATTATACAACTTGTGTTATTATGATGGAAATAATGTCAGGTTTCTCCTTATCATTCCACAAGATGAAATGTGAACCCTGTGATCTCTGGCTACAAAAGAAAATGAATTGTCCCCACAAACCGTTAAAGTTTAATTAACTTTTAGATATGAAGTTCTTGTTTCCTGTTTTCCCTTTTCTTTTTTTTTTTTCTTACAAAGCATTTTTTTTTTAATTCCTATTGACTATGTGAGGGGATGAGATACGATGTAGAACTTCTTTCTGGTTCATGCTGTTTTACTATGATCTAGCAGCCAAGTCAATCAAAAAGGAAATCGGAAGATAACTACTCTGCTTTGGAAGTGGATTGTAAAGGCCCCCACTCATCCCATGATTCAGTATTGGCTTCTCTCCATGAAGCCTTCTAAAATGAAAGTAAGAAGTGGTACAGACAGGTAGCATTTTAAAAAAGAAATAGGAATGCTGTATATGGATGAGTCTCCCCCAAAGAGCCTAGGAAGGATCATAGCCCATAGCCTTGCAGTCCACTTGACTCAGTGCTGTAAGATTCAACAGAGCAGGAAATCTTTTGGGGGGGTGGGGCGGGGAGGGGCAAGGTTCAGGTCACTGAAAGCCTCTGAGGATGTCATTGTGTGACGGGGAGAAAGGGAATGGATTGGTGGTTATAGCTGTGCTTTTTCTATTAAAAGAAACTTTTTTTTTTTCACTTGCACCACAACTGGAAATGTTGAGAATTTCTACTGGCTTACATGCAGGGGGTGGGGAGGGTGTCTCACTGGTATCTGGAGGTTTCCTGTATGCAAATATGCACTCAACCCATTAAACTTTCTTCCAGGGCTGAGTTCTTGGAATGGGGGTGGGGAGGAGAGGTAGGCACAGAGTGGTGCTCAGGATTTCCTCCTAGCTCTGTGTTCAGTGAGCACCCTTGGTGGTGCTCACAGAATGGTGCTCAGGATTTCCTCCTAGCTCTGTGTCCAGTGGGCACCCTTGGTGGTGCTCACAGAGTGGTGCTCAGGATTTCCTCCTAGCTGTGTGTCCAGTGATCACCCTTGGTGGTGCTCAAGGGACGTGCGAGGTGACCGGAGTCAATAAGGCCTTGTCTTGCAATCAATGCCAGGCGGTGATTGTAAGACAAGGGCCTAATTTGCTGTGCTACTGCTCCAGCCCCTAAATGACCCTGTCAAGTCCTCGTTTCTGATCAGAAATGGAAGAGGAATAAGGGATGGTGATCATTTTCTAGGAAACAAAGTAGCACTGGGCGGTGGAAGGAATATCTGAACTGGCTGTCAAGAACTTGGTCTCGGCCCTTTTGCCTTCCTGTTCAGGGCGTTAGGTGCGTCACCTTAGCTTTCTGTACCAACAAATGCAGGTTGGACCCAATCTACCATTTGCAAACCTCACCCCTTGATGCCCTAGATTCCAGCTCGCCCAGCAGTTGACTTACACTAGCCATTGGAGTTCCCGGCCCTGTCTCACCCGGGAACCGCCTAGTTTATCCGCCTGTGTGGACTTCTCAAGCTGTTGCTGTAAGCAGAGGCTGTCTCTGGAAAGAGTTTGAAAGCTTCCAAGTGATCTGGCCTCAAATTTACCTTCTTGTTCTCACTGTTCAGCTTCTGCTAGTTCCGACAGCTAGTCCAGACGCATCTCCTTAAGTGGAGAGGGTACAGGCCATCCTCCAGGCTGTCCTGTCCAGGCCCTGGGGCTGTGCTTCAGCATTCAAAGCACTGCTGGTGAATGGGTATGAAGCTGTTGTCAAGAGTTTCCCCCTCACTCAAAGCCTGGGGCCCTGCTGTTGCAAGTGGCTGGGGAGCCGTGTGGTTATTACTGTTAGTGTTGCCGATCAAACTCAGGAACTCACACATGTGAAACATGTGCTCTTCCGTGGCGCCTTCCCTGTTCCTGGGAGCCTTCTGATTTCTGAAGTCATGGTGGCTTTCAGCTCACAGTCCTCAGATCTGCATGATGCTGGTAGGCCTCTGAGCCCAGAGGCGTGTTGAGACTCTGAAATTAGGCTTTGCGCTGGAGTCCCTTGGTAGTTTGCGTGAGAAGCCTTTGCCTCTCCTATAGCCCCTAGAGGGCCTCCTCCCCAATCTGTCCCGACTCAGGAATTCCTCTCTTCAGACTCCCAGGGCTTGTCTTGTGTCCCAGACCTGAGTCTCCTGTGTGCCCCTGCATCTCCTCTGGGCTTATGCGTCAAGAGCTGTTGTGTTGCAGGAGTGATCAGGGGGTTTGAACGTTCCTGCCTTGTGGTATTTTGTCCCAGGGAGCCACTCTCTGGTGAGCACCGAAGCCTGCAGGCAGGGTTTGGCGGAGGCAGCCAGCATGAAAGCAGTTTTAATTGAGGATATATAGCGAGAGACCCCAATGTGGTGAGCAGATTAATTAATGTTTGTTAGAAATGAAGATTTGCTACTTAAAAATGAAAATGTAGGGTCCAGAGAGTACAGGGGGCTAACACTTGCCTTGCATGTGGCTGACTCCAGTTCAAACATTCTAGGAGTGACCCCTGATTACTGCTGGGTGTGACTCAGCAGCTCCCCCAAAACAAAAAAATAGGGGTAAAATTGTGTCTGTCAGGGTCAGAGCGATAGCCCAGCGGGTAGGGCATTTGCCTTGCAATGGCCAGCCATGCCGGCCCGGGTTCGATCCCGGCATCCCATATAGTCCCCGAGCACCACCAGGAGTAATTCCTGAGTGCAGAGCCAGGAGAAATCCCTGAGCATTGCGGGTGTGACCCAAAAAAAAAAAAAAAATTGTGTCTGTCTTCTAGGGTTTTTATGCAAGGGAAATAAAACCACCTAAAGTGTTTACACTAAAATGAGTCCATAACAAGTATTTATTAAAATGTTATTACCATTTAGGGAGGGATTTGTTCTCTTTTTTCCTAAGCAGTCCTAGACTGCCTGACATTTATTAGCATAATAAATACCTGGGCAGGCGGGGCGATAGCCCAGCAGGTAGGGCGTTTGCCTTGCATGTGGCCGGCCTGTGCCGCCCGGAGTTCAATCCCCGCGTCCCATATGGTCCCCCGACAGGGAGTAATTCCCTGGAGTGCAGAGCCAGGAGAAACCCCTGAGCATTGCGGGTGTGACCCAAAAAGCAAAAATAAATAAATAAATAAATAAATAAATAAATAAATAAATAAATACCTGGGGGCTGGAGGCGATAGTCCAGTGGGTAGGGTGTTTGCCTCGAATGCGGCCAACCGGGTTTGATTCTTGGCATCCCATATGATCCACTGACCACTTCTAGGAGTAATTTCTGAGCACAGAGCCAGGGTAACCCCTGAGCATTGCTAGGGTGTGACCCAAAAAAGTAAAAAAAAAGATACCTGGAAATATAGTGGCTTAGAACAATTATTAATGAAAATTCTGGGGCAGTTGTAAGTTGAGGACTTCTTGGCGGGGCTTGACTGCATCAAGCTAGACCCTGGCTGGGAGGCAAAGTGGGTGCGCGTCTGCCCCATGGGGGTCTCCGGTAAGGCCAGCACCTTTCCTGGGGCTGCTTGTCCCCAGACGATGGCAGAGAAATCCTGTGAGACTTCTCCAAAGCAGAGCTCCTGTTGATGTAGGTGCATGCACCCCATGGGAGGCTTATGTGAGGTGGGACAGAGAGATGCGTCGCTTTCTCCCCAGTCGCCTCTGCCGCCAGGGACCCGCTGGGCAGGTTTAGGACTGATAAAGTCTGCAATGAGCCCCTGCACGGGGTGGGCCCTGGGCCCCACCAGCCCACGAGGTGGCCGTCAAGCCACACCTGATGACCATTTGTTCTCTAGGCACTGGAGTTGATCCCCACGCCCGAGATTTCTCAGGGAGCCACGGACTCAGGCTGGAGCGAGGAATTGCTCTTTATAGGAAAGGAAAGTCAGTCCCAGGCCTTACCCAGGGTTTGCTCAGGGTTCTTGTATTCCTCATAGAAAGGAATTTTCAGGAGTCAACAAGCAGTGAAGTACAACAGATTTTATTAAGGAGATTTTAGGACCGGGGAAGAAGTAGGGAAAGAGAAACATGCTCCAGGGGGAGGAACACGGGCTGCTCCAGGAGTCAGAGAGTGAGCCCTGACTGATTTCCAAAGGGGGCTTTTATCTCTTAGGGTTGGAATGATCTGGAATCTCCTGCTAAGCCATCAAAGTTGATGGGGGGCTAAGGGCGGGGCAGAAGAAGGTGGATCCAGCTTCCTTAGGGTCTGTTGTTGGTTAATGGGTCTTATCAGGTCTTCCTTCCTGGTTCCAAAAGGTGATAAGCGTAATGGTGATAGTTCACTGCCATGCAGGGCCGCTCCCTGTCTGCCTGCCTACATCACTGTGCCTAGAGACAGAGAGCAGTGATAAGGTGCTTCCCTCACACAGCTAACCTGGGTTTGACCTCCTGCACCCCATATGGTCCCTGGAGCCCCATGAGGAGCAATCGCTGAGTGCAAAGCCAGGAGTAAGTCCTGAGCACTGATGGACGTGTCGTTTCTTGCCAGAAAGCAGAATTTCCAACCAGATGCAGTTCCATGCCAAGGCGGGTCCACGGGTTAACCTCTGTACTATGCTGTGCCCCTCTGTACTACCTCTCTGGTGGGGTTTACAGAGCCACGGCTCAGATGATTTGTGAAGACACTCTAGTGAGGGCAAAGAGCACAGAGGGCAATGGTTTGCGACCAATAGTTTGAGGTGGCACGGGCTGCCCTGTTGTGTCTCGTAGCAGCAGCTCCTAGCCTGAGGAAGGCATTCCTGATGGGGGGGTACCAGCCTGCAGTCCCAGGGGCCTGCTTCAGTCACCAGCTCCCTGCATGCTTCCTGCGCTCCTCCTTGCACCTGGCACACTCATTCTCTCCGGCGGCATCACTGGGAAGTTTGCACTTTTGGTGGGGGTGGGGTGGGGAAATGGGGAAGGGCACGGTCTGCCAGTGCTACTTCCTGGGACAGGCGGCGAAGAGCAAGAGGTGTTCCTGCAGGGACTCTGTCATCTTGCTCATGCTAGAGCACTGCTTCCCCAACTTGGCCTGCTACCCCTATTCAGGAAATATAAATCATTCAGCGCCCCCTCAAAACCTAGCAGCCTGCAGTTGCACATGGGGCCACTTCTGAGCCCTGACAGTCTAGTCTGTCGCTGCATCCCTTTGCTTACCACCCCTGCTCCCCTTCCTGTCTGGGACAGTATCGCCCATTTCGGGGATCAGTGGTCTAGAGCATGGTTTATGGCCTGTGGGAGCTGCTACTATGGGTGTGTGTGTGTGTGTGTGTGTGTGTGTGTGTGTGTGTGTGTGTGTGTGTGTTTCAGGTGCCTTTCCTGCAGTAGAGGGAATTGCACCATTTATCTGTTCTGCTCCTGGCCTTGGCCTGTGCTCTGGCAGTGTTCTGGGTGTCTTGCCCGTTCAGGCACACCTGAGAGGCAGAGACTGGGAGGTGAGGGAGAGGCAGCCGGGTGAGTTAAGACTCTTTCTCTTGGTTTTCCCAGATTCCTTGGGACTGGGGTGTGGGATAGGGACAGGGATGGGGAGTTGTCAGCATGTGGATCCCCTTCCCTGGCATTCTCCTGTGGCAGGATAAGACAAACAGCCATTCTTAACCAAGAAGAGAAAGCGGACAGGGAAGACGTCTTGCAGGCTCCATATCTATTTTATGAAGCGTATGTTCTGAAATGATGAGTTTTCTAGTATGCTAGACATGTATTAGACTTAAAAATAAAAGCGATCCCAAAATAAGTGAGATCCCTGAAAGTCACTTTATCTTCCCGTTCATCATCTATTTGCTCGGCGGGCACCAGTAATATCTCCATATGTCCTGTCTCATGCTAGTAGAGCCCAAGGGCATCTGCTTGCTCCAGGAACATAAAGAGCCTCGAACCATTATATTAGGTCATGGAAATGAACTAATATAATTGTTACTGGTATTTGGCATATCAAATACGACACGGGCAGCTTGCCAGGCTTGCCGTGCGGATGGCATACTCTTGTAGTCACCTCTAAATATAGCATTTATTGATGAGAGACTTACAGACATGGGGCAGAGCTGCTACTTGCTCTTCCTGTGCCCAGCCACTCATGGGGCGCCGGGAGGGATGGCAGGTTCTAGCCCTGGCCCACCACCCCAGCAGAGCCTCACAACAAACCAAATGACCCCCCCCCCACTCCATGAGGGCCGCCATTTTCCACATATTCTATCCTCCATTTTCGGATCATTGACACCCACCCTGCAGCAGTTTTTTTTTCAACCTGGCCCAGATATGTTGATCAGAGACTCACAGACATGCGGGCAGAGCTGCCACCTTGCTCTCCTGTGCCCAGCCGCTCCGAGGCACCCGGGAAGGGATGGCAGGTTCTAGCCCTGGCCCACCACCCCACCAGAGCCTCGCAACAAGCCAGGACGACTCCCCTCACTCCTGAGGGCCGCCATTTTCCACATCTGGACTTCCCTCTCATCAGAACTCCACCCAGCTCTTGAGCCTATCACAGCCCAGTGTGAGCGCCATAATCCCAGAAAGTATACTTAATAATTAGTCTAGAGCCTGGAAAGAAAGGACGGGGTCAAGACACATGCCACATGCAGCCAACGTACCTTCCACCCCTGGCATCATTGTGGGGTGTAGCTGGAGGTCCACACAAACCACCTCTGCAGCCTGGGGAATTCCTGGCATTGCAAGGCCTGAGGGACACTACATTCATGGGCCCTTGCACTGAACTGCTAGCACTATTGGCTTAGAATCTCTGGAGGGGGCTCTGCTGAGGCGTGCTGAAGGACCCACCAGTGGAAAAGAATTCAAAAGGAAAAATGATTAAATCTAATACTGAGCAGTGTTAAAAATAGTTTGGTCATGGAAAAAAGCCCAAGATACAACATTTAGCAGTTTGTAAAACACCTGGCCGTGTGACTGGCTTATGTAAATGCCCAACATCTGGTACCCTGCTCTTCCTCTACCCACTAGGCCACATATGGGTGGAAGGGGCTACAAACAGCTCATGAGGCTGAGGATTCCTATCAGCTGCTTTGCTCCAGAGCACCCACCTTAATTCCTGCTCTTTGTGGAAAAGTGGCAGGAAAATGAGTCCAGAAAAGCGCAGAATTCCCCAAATCCAGCCAAGTTTATACCTTGAAGTTACATGTTTTTTTTTTTTTTAAATTCTGAAAGTGGTTATTTCTAAAAGGCACAATTTAAAGAGTCACTACAAGAATAGACATGCTGAAATCCTAATGGTGCAATTCTGTTTTGAGTGAAAAAATAGGACTGGATAATGACTCATAGCTATGCAAATGAAATGAAAGATCATCATGTCTTATGCTTCAGGGTGTGAATTGATGGCAAAATTCTGTCGGATTACGCAGTAGAGGAGAAGAGAATTCAAATGAAGACTTTCCGTGATGTATGTTCTTTTATGCTCCCATTAAACATCACTTCTGGCTGAAATGCTAAAACTCCTGGTCCCATAGCAGACTGTCCTTGTGTCCACTGTGGGGAAGGCCAGCAGAGGTGGCTCAAGGAGACCAGAGAGTCGACCTTTTTCAAAGAACACAGTAAACACAGTCTTGCTTCCTAGGAGCTTATATTTCAGTGAGAATAGCAAAGTGCAAACTTTAGAAATGGACAACAACAAGAGAGAAAATTTATATCTTTCATATTGTTTATAGTACATTTCTGAATCTGACAGAAAAAATTAGTGCTGAAAGAAAAATTAGTAAATGAAAGGGAAGGTTATATATCTCAACCAAGTTAAACAATGAATTCTTTAACTACTTTATTTTTAGTGTTTTTTTTTCGGTCCAAGCATAATATTTCAGAGTGTGTCAGGGTTAGGATAACATTGCCACCCAAGAAGTAACCCCTCCCATATAATAAACAGAATCAAACAGTGGTTGGTGACTCGGCTACCATATATTTATATACCTGCAATTACATTCTCAAAAGCCTTCTACTAAATAGGAAGAATTGATTTTAAAACAGGAACCATTGCTCAGCTAGCTGATGTTCCACTGAAGATAGAAATGACTTGATGATTTGATGTAGTTATCATTTGCTGAGGTTTCTTCCTAAGCTGTTACATATATTTGTGTTTCAACTTTGAGTTTCTGGTATTTTGTAGCAAGGAAAAGTGAGTAGCAATAAGCTTCTAATCATAACCTATTCACTTGTTCTCTTATCCTTCATGCTCTTAGTGGGTAACCCTTCCCTGAATTTTCTTTATTTGAACTCATGGGATTCAGCGGTGCAGAGAAGTGATAAAAAGGAAGACCTCAAAAGAGAAGAGCAGAAATGCCGTCTGGCAGAAGCCGGGAAAGCATTTGCAGCGCCCACCTGTCCTTCACCAACTATAATACAAAGATGACTGTCCTCCGATGTCTGATGGATCGATCACATCTTCCAGAAAGGCAATGGAGTAGATTATTCATGACTTCTATTCAGATCTCTTTGATAGCCATAACCACCTGCCCACATACCAAGTTCATAGGATGGATATGTTGTTAAATGTCTTGGACATATTAAACATAGCAATTACTGAATATGCCATAACTCTTAGAAGAAGCACTAAAGAATTTAACATTGGAAATCAAATTATAGAAAAATTGGTAAGAAAATATATTTATTAGATCTGCAGGAATGACAATTTTATAGCTTTAAGGCAAGAGAAGTAATCAGTGAATGAAAAAGTAAAACCTATTTGAGAGTATTAAGATTAAAACTTTCATACAATTGAAGAGACAACAGACTGGGGAAAACTTACATTGTATTTGTGACACATAAATGATTAATGTTGTACAACTGACACATGACTTCACTCAGAATGCTCAGGATGCTAATAGATATCAACTAGGCTGGCTGCCCATTTTGTATATGTTTCTATACTCACATATATTAAAATAAATCAGATCAAACTGAGTGTTTTGTACTGACTGAGAATGTTTTGTAACTAAGTTTTCTCACATGCCCAGACTGTTACTAATGAGTCTTCTAAAATCTGTTCTTCAGTGATGGCTAAGTATTTCATTGCTAAGGTAGTTGAGGCCAATATTACTTAAGTTTCAATGCTGAATCTTAAGGTTATGAAAATCTAATTGAAGATGATCCCCTCCTACTGCCCCAGCCTCCCCACTCCTGCTGAGAATCTTTTCTATGTATGGAAGCGATGAACTTTGGTCAGAAGAGTTGTTATAGGAAAGTATATGTCGACTGGAACTGAGGACTTTATAAAAGCACATTTGATACTGATTTTTTATCATCAAATTTGTAGGTAGCTTTTGCCACTGAAACCTGTTTTAGCAGAAGAGGAAACATCATTTAAGATCCTTTGCTTTTCAACATGCTCATCAGTTATCTTTAAAGGCTTAGTAAAGAGACACGTTAATTACCATTCCCGGGAGCATCTCTATGACTATAGTATTATATTAGGGCACTTTGTCAAGCATGTCATTCCCTTAT